>JAOXJP010297468.1:0-18432 GCA_025762735.1 Platanus orientalis | reverse complement strand
AAGGATCCCACACCCCCTAGGGTTACTTTGGTTTTTCAAATACTTTATATATAGAGGTACCCACGTTCAGATAGGGTCCTGTAACTTTTCTAGAGGTGAGAGAAGTGCAGAGAATTCTAGAGCAAGTGTGGATACTTTGGAGACCGAGTCGGATTGGATTCTTGTGTTCAGTTTAGCTATTGAGGTATTTTTCTTAAAATTCCTTTAAGATTAGATCTCAGAGATTCATATGATGATCATGGGAAAACATATGTAGATATGTGGTTGTTTAAAAATGAACTTTACTAATTTCTATGTTCAAGAACGGTAAACTTCCTTCAAAGGTAACTTTCTTTTCACCTGCACTCACATTTCCATTGTTTTCCCTATTGAGCTAATGTTTCCTTATCCTTTTGTTCCTTTTGCAAGACCTCCATGCCTAACAAGTGCTCGAGTGGAGGAAAGGGGCCTCTTGGAATAGGAAAATTCCCTAAATCTCTCTCTAAAGACATATGGGAATAGATGTCGATTGGGTTTAAATATCCATCTATAGTTATGGAGGGGGTGCTTGATGTGCTGCCTTATAAGACCTAACAAGCTTGGGGGAATATTTGTTGGCCATCTTGTCTGCAAATTTGGGACTCACCAAGCATGATATGGTTATATAAGGGGCATTCCATCTTGGTTGTGGTGAAGCAGATTAAAACTTCATGCCTTGCACGTTGCATCCAAATATAGATCTCCAATGTTGGAGCGTTACTCGTAGTAGCTTTCTTCGCACACAAGAGATTTCAAAGGAGAAAATCGAAGAGATCAATACACGGTTCGTGACCATCAACAACTATTAGACTATGCCTCTTATCTTGAATAGTCTCTGTAACAACTTGTAGTTATTATTTATAGTTTTTTTGTACTGTTGTGTCTCGAATAAAAATATTATTTGTTTTGACCATTTGTTGGCTTTGGCCATTTGTTAGCTTTATATATATATATATATATATATATATATATATATTGTGTATGAATGTCACATCCCATATAGATGACTTATATAACTTCAAATTCCTGCCATTGATCGCCTTGATGTGTTTGTTGCCATTAATGTGAATTAGGCGATAGGCATTCCCATCGATGACTTCACTGATTAAATATGGCCCTTCCCAATTAGGGGACCATTTTTCATTAGCTAGGTCCTTCGATCCTAATGGAAAAATGACTTTTCACGCAAAATCCCCTTCAATGAAGGACTTAGGTTTTACTCTTTTATTGTAGACTCCTGCAACTTTTTGTTTTTGTAGTAGAATCAAGTTCAAGGCCTTTATTTGTGCTTCATCGACATCATCTAGTTCTACCATCATAGCCGTATGGTAGTCGATATGACTCAAGTTATTTTGTTGGGATACTCGAAGCAACCTTATGGTGATTTCCAAAGGTACAACAACATCATGTCCAAAGACCAAGGAGAATGTGGTTATCCTGATACTCAGTCTCTTAGACATTTTGTATGCCCATACCACTTCAGATAGTAATTTGTCCCAATTTGATGCATTATTTTCAATGACTTTTCTCATATTATTTTTTGATAATTTTATTTTTCGATTCTACTTGATGGGTCGAGTTTAATATCTCAAATCCATAATCTTGAGCAAAAGCTCTCACTCGAGATCCATTTAAGATCTACACTTAGTCAACTGCTATCGATTGAGGAATACCATATCGATGGATGATTTATTCTTTAATGAACTTATGACATCCTTCTCATTTACCTCTCGATACGGTTAAACTTTTATCCATTTTACGAAATAGTCAGTGGCCACCAATATGAAGCAATTCCTTTGAATAGATGTTGGCTTAACTTTCCCAATCATATCAATACCCCAACCTCTAAATGTTTAAGGTTCTACTATCGAATGCAATTCTTTTAACACCCCACTCATGTTGCATATATTTTGTACATATGTCACACTTAAGACAATTTAAATGCACATACACTAATCTATAAATTGTCACAACTTTAGAGAGGCATCAACAAAAATGTAGAAAGAATCTGTGAACAAACTTTATGTCATTGGATAGGCATAAAAGTCAAGAGTCCAACAAAATAAATGATTCGTGAATCGAATCCCAAACGAAAAAGATATAAGCATTTTAATAAGTGAGGGTTAAACCAGAGAAAAAATTTGTCAGCATAGCCGATTGATCAGGAGGATCCCCAATCGATCCAGCCTAGGGGCCCAATCGATCGGGGGTATGCTTGATCGATCCGACCTGGGTAGCCTGATCGATCTCTTGGCGTTATCAATTTTAGAAAATCATTTTTTGGGTTTTTGAATTAGAAACTCCCCTGACATGTCTTGGACTCCTTGTGGCCCTATATAAGAGATTGAACACTACCTAAAAATACCTAGAAACCCTAGATAAAATATCAAGAGCAAGAGGAAGAGAAAAGAGAGGAAAAACTAGGTTTTTGAGATTTTTCTGAAAAACAAAGCTTAGGAACATTTTTGCACACCAAGAGGTAAGGGGACATTAAACTAACTTCGGTTTTTCATTCTTCAGGATCTTAGAACTTTGTTGATTCCATTTTGTGAAAATCTACTCTTGTTTTTTGATTGGTTTTAAAGCAAAGGACAATGGTTTTCATAGAAGGTTTTTTAGGTTTTTCAAGAATGTAAAAGCACCACGTTTGTTTTGCAAGTTTGTTATGTTCTAGATTGTTTTAATTCATATTCTACATGTTAGAAATCATTTTGCTCCAAGTTTTAATCCATTTGAAGGTTCCAAATTCATTAGATTTAAAGAGGATTTTTCTATTTTCTAGAACATACGTGATCTTAGTTTTTGGTTTTTAATTCCATATGATTGTAGAGACTATTTCTTTGTTTTGTAAGATCTTTATATGTTCATATGTTTGATTTCTGATCTGAATGTTATATGTTCTTAATAGTTGTTGTAAAAATTTGATTGTTCTATAGTTTTGTGCTTAGGTAGATCAAGCATCTTTGATTTTAAGTAAAATAAATTTGTTTATATTCTGTTATTGATTGTTATATGTTATGTATTGTTATTGCTATTGTTTTCTATTATAAGTCACCCTTTGTCATCAAGGGAGATATGAGATGATACCCATCACACCTAGTTTATGGTGTGAACATTTTGGATCTTCTCACTAGAGATTAAATGTTGTGTTTGGCTCTTCTCATCGGAGATTAAATAGTGTGTCTGGCTATTCTCACTGGAGACTAAATGGTGTGTTTGATTCTTCTCACCACAGATTAAATGGTGTGTCTGGCCCTTCTCATTAGGGATTAAATGATGTGTCTGGTCCTTTTCACTGAGGATTAAATGGTATAGTTGTTATCTGTATTGGCTTATAAATCTGATTTATATGTTCTATTATGTTTAGTTTTGTTATATGTATCTGTTAGCTCTGTTTAGACCATCCATATTTATATGTCTTTTAATTATTTTTAGTTCAATATATATTTCTATATGATTAGACTATTTGGTTTTGTATATTGTTAAAAGTATGCAACTATCTATTTTGTTTTGATTCGTGCTAAGTCTTGGTCCATTACTCCGTAGTTTATTGTTTTCTTGTTGAGTTTGTCAAACTCGCCCCAATTTGGCACCACATATGATGAGAAAATAATTGTATAGCAGTTTGGTTAGATTTGTATAACTTCAGAGGCTTTCTTTTCCTTAGCAACATCAACACAGACTGCTTTGACAGGTTCTCCTTGATGCTTTTGATTGCTTGTTGATGCTCTTCATTTCAAGAAAAATCTTCATCAGTCTTCGATCGAAGTAGCGGTGAAAAGATTCTTGTCTTTCCTTTAATATTCCAGATGAACCTTTGTAAAAAAGGTTACATGGCCTAGCATTTTTTATAGATCCTTCTTATTCAAAGGGGGCTTGGCTTGGATTATTGCCTTGGCCTTGTTCTGAATTAACCTTGATACCTAGGTTGTGTATTAAGAAACCCAAAAATTTCCCTACATTAACTCTAAAGGAAAATTTCTAAGGGTTCATCTTAAGCTGATGTTTTCTCATTCGAATGAATCTCTTTTCAAGATCGAGTAAGTGGCTGTTAAGGTTTTGAGATGTAACTACCACATCATTGATGTATATCTCCACAAACTTGCTTATCGTGTCATGGAAGATCAAGTTCACAGCTCACTAATATGAACCACTAGCATTTTCAAACTGAATGACCTTACTATCCATTCGAACATCCTAATCGACCTTGGGCATTGAAAAGTGGTCTTGTGCACTTCATCCTCAATAATGAAAATATGGTTATAACAAGAATGTCCATCCATAAAATGTAACACCCTGCACGTGTCGCACATATTTTTGTACATGTGTCACACTTATAATGCTTACACTTATTATATGAGTTCAGTACACACTTAGAACCATTTAAATGCACCTATACTGATTTGTAAATTGATACAACTTTAGATAAGAACTAACAAAAATGTAAAAAGAATCTATGAGAAAAAATTATGTCATTATATAGGCACGAAAGTCTAGATTCCAACAAAACAAATGGCAAGTAAAACAGACCCCAAACAAATAAGATACAAGCAAAAATAGTGGGTGAGGGTAAAAAAAGAAAGAATTAGGGCTCTAACTGGATTGATCGGGAGGACCCCTGATCTAATGGCCTGGGAGGCCTAATCGATTGCCTGGGTTTGGGATCGAAAAAGGAAAGTTAGGTAGCGACTTCCCCTTCTCCATTTTGGTTTCTAATTCATGTGGGACCTCTTGGGGGGTGTATAAGTTGATAGATTTTGACCTAAAGAGACCTAAATATCTTAGAGAAAATATCAAGAGCAAGAGAAAGAAAAGAAAGAGAAAAGAGAGGAAAAACTAGGTTTTGGAGATTTTCTAAAGAACAAAGCTTAGGAACTCTTTTTGCACACCAAGGGGTAAAGGGACATTAAATTAACTTCGATTTTTATTATTTAGGATCTTAGAACTCTATTCATTCTGTTTTGCAAAGATCTAACTTTTATTTTTTTTGGTTTTTAAATAAAAAAAAAAAAAAAAAAAAAACAATAGTTTTCAAATAAGGTTTTTGAGGTTTTTCAAGAAACCTATAAAAAAAAGGTTTTTCAGGAACGTAAAAGCACCGTGTTTTGTATTTCAAACTCATTATGTTCTAGGGTGTTTTTACTTCTGTCTACTTGTTATTAATCATTATGCTTCGAATTTTAATCCTTTTAATGTTTTGAAACCCCTGTTTTGAATGATGGTTTTCTGTTTTCCAAGAACATAAGTGAGTTCAGTTTTAGGTTTATGATTCCTTAGGATCATAGAAGCTATTTTCTTTATTTGTAAGATTCTTATACATTTATATGTGTGATTTTTTATCTGATTGTTATGAAAAAATTTGATTTGTTCTATAGTTCTGTGCTTAGGAGGATTAAGCATCTTTGATTTAAAAGTATTATGAGTTTGTTTATGTTATGCTATTGATTGTTTCATGTTTTGTACTGTTATTGTCGATTATTTTCTGTTATAAGCCACCCTTTGTCGTCAAGGGAGATATGAGATGATACCTATCACATTAGATTTATGGTGTGAACTGTTTTAGCTCTTCTCACTGGAGATTAAATGTTGTCTCTGACTCTTCTCACCGGAGATTAAATGGTGTGTCTAACTCTTCTCACTGGAAATTAAATAGTGTGTCTGGCCCTTCTCATTGAGGATTAAATGATGTGTCTGACCCTTTTCACCGGGGATTAAATGGTATATCCATTATCTGCATTAGCTTATAAATCTGATTTATATGTTCTATTTTGTTTAGTTCTATTCAATTCTATTATATGTATCTGTTATGTTCTATTTAGACTATCCATATGTATATGTCTTTTAATTGTTTTTAGTTCAGTATATGATTCTATATGATTAGACTATTTAATTCTATATATTGTTAAAAGTATGCAACTATCCATTTTGTTTTGATTCGTGTTAAGTCTTGATCCATTACTCCTTAGTTTACTATTTTCTTACTAAGTTTGTCAAGCTCACCTCAATTTGGCACCACAGATGATGAGGAGATAGCTACGTACCAGTTCAGTTGGGCATGATTTGGAGAGTTAGATGGAGTTGATTTATGCCATGAGACATTGAGACATTATTGCAATTTTGAGACTTTATTTTATTCTAGTTCAGTTATTTATTTTAATTTAAATTCAAGGATGTAATAATAAGTTAGTGGATTTCAATTTTAGATTTGATATTTAATTTTTAGATGATGGATTAGTTTATGTCAAACTATTGGTTTATTTTATTGAGAATATCAAGATTATTATTACAGGTCAATTTATGAGATGTGGATGGTTATGATTTTTTATATGCAATTCCATTGCGTATGGATGAAATTGAATGAACAAAAAAAATTTATATGCAATTTACCAGATATGAATGAATGAATGATTAATGTCATGTAGTAAAACTCATGGCCCTTTTGGTATAGGTTTCAGGGCGTGACATAAAAGACAACACTTTATGCCCTATTTCCCTGTTGACTTACAGGTCGGCAATAGGCATGGGATACTCATCCTTAGGTGTTACGGTGTTCAAATTCTTGAAGTCGAAATAGACCCATAATTTACCATTTTTCTTTAATATTGGGACTATATTAGAAATCCATTCAACATACCTGGTTGACCGAATGAAGTTTTCACTTAGAAGCCTTCCAATTTCTTTCTCAATCTTCATGGCCAACTCTTTCATCATTCTTTGAGGTAGTTGTTTGAATGACATATATCCTTCTTTGATCAACAGTCAGTGTTCAACCAACCTTCTATCCAAGTTAGGAAATTCCCGGTACTCCCATGTAAAGCAATATTTGTATTAATGTAGGAGATTCCTCATTCTTTAAGACTCCTATGGCTGAAGCATGCCACTTATATAGGTTATTCTTGGCTGCTCGAGGGTGCCAAGGTTTACTTCTCTGAGAGGGTCTTGCACTTATGCCTTTAAATCATCTAATTTGGCATGGGTCGTCCCTAATTCTTCTAAGCCAATTGCATCTCAATTGGCCACCTCTTATGTTGTAGCACACTCGGTAAGGTACATGCCTATCTTCTCTATTAGATACCCCGACAATTTCTTCATGGCCATTTGGATGGCCTAATCCTTCTATATCGATAAATGATTACTCATCATTTACCTTATGTTTGATAGGTGGCCCTTCTAGTGTCTCACTCAATAGGTAGGGTCTAGCCAATTCTGTGCACACCTCTTCCAGACCTTCAATAGTCATGAGTTCCTCTTTTGAGATAGAAACCTCTGGAGGTTTCCCTACTTGATCTCAGCCCAATAGCTTCACAGTCCCAGTGTTATCATCATACAATTGGGCCTTAATGTTATTTGCACATGCCATGAATGGCATTTCATCTACACGTACAATCTCAACATTGTTATCGCCATTCTAAAATAATATCAGTTGATGCAAAGAAGGGGGAACACACCAATTGGTATGTATGCAGTCCTTTACTAATAACACATTGTAGTTAGATGTAGTATCCAACACGAAGAAAGTGGAAATGACTACCTTAGTGCCATCCTTTAACTCAATGAGAAGAACCCCTTTTTGTTATGGTGGCATTTTCTGAGAACCCACAAATGGAGATGTCACTTAGGGCTATCAAAGAGCTAAGCTAGCTCGGCTTAGCGTGGAGCTTGGCTCATTAAGAGCTGAGCCTAAGCCTTGTTTTAAGCTCAGTGAGCCGAGCTTGAGCTTTAATTTAAGCTTGTTTATTAAGTAAGCCTGAGCCGAGCCTAAGCCTTGTTTTAAGCTTAGTGAGCCAAGCCTGAGCTTTAATTGAAGCTCATTTATTAAGTAAACCTTAGCCAAGCTTCACTAAGCTTAGCTCGTTAAGAGCTTGGTTTAGTTAATAATTTTTTAATAAAATTATATACAATAACAATTTAATGTTTAAATAAAACACATTAGGCTAATGGATCATTGTGATGTTAGGCCGTTTTTTTCTTCTTCTTTCTGGTGAGCTGAGCTTGAGCTCGGCAACTTAGGCTTGTCATGGGCCTGAGCCTGGCCTTAATGTGACAAGCCCGAGCTAAGTTGGGCAAAGCTCGGCTCGTTGACACCCCTAATGTCAGTGGGAATTAAGTTGACGTTAGTCTTTGACAACTTTTTAAACATCAAATAGGGTAAAATGTTAACAACTGCCCCATTTAAACTAAGACTCGATTAATGGGCTGGCCTTCCATGCACACCTTTATGTACAAAGGTTTTAGATGTTGTGTCATACTTTTAGAAGGTTTTTCAAAAAATATCTTACCTCCAAATACATGTCCAGTCCTTTGCTTGATCTTTGGACTCGATCTCTTCGCTGTCCTTTGAATTGCTGATGACCGAGCTAGCTTCCCCAAAATCTAGGACTTCTTCTTCTTCTTATGGATGGTTGCCTTGAGCTTTGAACTCGGAAGGCAATTTTAAGATCATGTTGCAATCCATGAATCTCTCAGGCACGCTTCCGAATTTGGTAGATTCGATCTCCCTTCTGGATTCCTTCAGGCTTGTTGACTTGTAGGCTTCTTCTTAATTCACATCCTCCATGCAAGTTTTGATGGGTGTGAATGACTCGATGAAGAGGATGTCATCGGTGTGAAGTCCTTCTAAATCCAAATCCTCATTATTCATTGCTATGTCCTCTCATTGTGATTCTGTGTTGAGGTGCCATGACCTAAGCCCCTTTGAAGGATTCACTCTCATCTTTGGCCTTGCAGATGTTCCATTCTTGACTATTGCTTCTCATCGATTTCCATGGCATGTTAATCCTTCACAACTGATTTCTTATTTTGAGGCTTTCTCTTCTTCGTACTAATCAACACTTGGATACTTTTAGGTTGTTCAGTGCCCGATTCTTAACTTGAATCTTTCTCTTTCATGACGAGATGATCCCTTTTGATATTTTTGTGGTCTTTCTTGATCGTTTGTTGTTCTTCGACAAGATCCTCTTTATGTGTAGTCTTTTTACCACTTCATAATGGTGTTGCTTTTCACTTACTTTGTTGTCTGCTTGATATCGACATTGTAATCTTTTGATCATGTATTTTTTCACGCTATGCATGTTCGTCTCCACTCCCTTTACATACCCTTTATATGGGAAAGCCTATTGCCTTAGCCATCTATTTTTCTAAGTTTGAGTCATGCTTAGCAACTCAGGGTTATACCCATACTTGTACCTTGGCCTATGCATGACATGGGATTTCTATTTTGGTGACATCAGAGTGACCCACCTTTTTGGCTTTACTTTGGGCAATTTGATCATTTGAGACATGCTCATAGGTCCTCAAGCGGGCACCTGTTGATGATGTTGAGGCAACCAATGTAACACCCCGCACCCCGCACCATGACACATATACTACTATACACGTGTCACATTTAGAATGCTCATACATGTCACATAAGTTCTGTACATACATATGAACACTTAAATGCATATATTTTGACATGAACATTGGCACAACTTTAGAAAGGCACCAATAGAAATATATAAAGAACTTATGAGTGAAACTAATACTAAATGATAGGCGTGAAAGTCTAGAGTTTAGCAAAATAAACAGTGAGTGAAACAAACCTTGAACAACAAAGTAATAGGCGAAAGAGTGAGAGAGGGTCAAAGTGGAAAAAATTGAAAATGGGCCCAGGCCCGATCGATCGCATGGCACAATGAGGGTTTCTAAACCCAATTTTTGGGGTCTTTTTTCGAATTAGAAAGTCTCCTAATGCACATGGGACCTCTTTAGACCTATATATTAGACATGTTCCGACCTAAAGAGAGACACAAACCCTAAGGGAGAGATCTAGAGTAAGTAAAAGAGGAAAATGAAGAAAAGAAGAGAGAAAAGAGAATAAAAGAAAGGGTTTTCTGAAAAACAAAACTAAGAACGAATTTTGTATCAGGGACACTAAAATAATTCCGTTTTTCATTTTATTAGGATCATAGAAATGCTTTACTCTTGTTTTACAAAGATTTACTTTGGTTTTGAATGGTTTTAAAAGTAAAGAACAAGGTTTTGATGGTTTTTCAAGAATGTAAAATACCAAGTTTATTTTGTAAAATTGTTAGATTTTATATTGTTCTAGAATCATATTCTACATGTTAGGGATTGATTTATTACAGGTTTTAATCCGTTTTAAGTTTTCAAAATCGTTGATTTTAAAAAAGGGATTTTTCTGTTTTAAAGAACACAAGTACTTTTAGTTTTTATATTTGGTTCCACAGAATCGTAGAGACTATTCTATTGTTTTTCAAGAACTGTATATATTTACATGATTGATTCATGATTTGAATGTGATATGTTCTTCATGATTATTGTAAAAATCTGATTGCTCCATAGTTATGTGCTTAGGACGGTCAAATATCTATGGTTTGAAGTGCTATGAGTTTGCTATAGATTGCTATATGTTTTGTTTTGCTACTATTATTGTTATTTGTAATTGTTGATCATTTTATAGTATAGTTTTGTTATAAGCCACCCTTCATCATCAAAGGGGAAGCATTGATGATGCTCATGACTCCTGGCTTATGGTGTGAATGAACCTTTTATTGAGGATTAAAAATGGTTATCATGTGGCTTTTCTCATCGGAGATAAAATTGGTGAATCATGTGGCTCTTCTCATCAGAAATAAAATTGGTGAATCATGTGGTTCTTATCACCAGAGTTTAAATGGTGTAATTATTATTTGCATTGGTTAATGGAATTGTTATTTGTATTGACTTATGTATCTGTTTTATATGTCCAATTTTGTCCAATTTAGTTATATGCACATGTTTGTGATGTATAGACCATCTATATGTTATGTCTTTTAAATTGTTTTCAGTTTAGTATATGTTTCTATATGATTAATTGTTCATTTTTGTATATTGTTAAAAGTTATGCAACTATATATTTCATTTTGATTTGTGCAAAGTCTTGATCCAACATTCCTTAGTTTATTGTTACCCACTGGGTTCGTCAAGATCACCCAAATTCAACACCACAGATGATGAGGAGATAACTGCACAGTGGTGTTGGTAGATAGACTTGGAAAACTGGAAGATCGGATTTATGTTATGAGACAATGAGACTTTATTTTATTTAAGTTTATTTGAAAATAATGTAATAAGTTAGTGGATTTTTGTTTAGATTTAATATTTGATTTTTAGATGATGGTTTAATTTATGTTAGACTATTAGTTTGAGACAATTGTGGATTTTTTTTTCCTTCAGCTTTATGGAATTATGGAAACTTTACTACAGATTGATTGTGAGATATGGATGGTTATGATTGTGATATGCAATTCCGCCACGTATGAATGAAAAGAATGAGCAAAAAGTTATATGAAATTTACAGATTAAGAATGAATGAATGAATAAATGTTTAATGTCATGTGCCAAAATTCATGGCCATTCTAGTATGGGTTTTAGGGTACAACAACCAAGACTTGTGGACTAATAGCCTGGCATGCCTTACCCATTTGTCGGGTCTAAGATCTGCCATAGGTTTCTTTTGAACTTGTATCACATCTTTCAAATAACCCTGGTCACATGTGCGCCTAGCTTTTGGTATTACCCAAGCCTAGCTTGAATCACTTTCTTGCTTAACTCTTCCTTTTCTCGATTTACTCCAACTACGGATGCAAAGCATTCATCCAATATATGACTGCACCTATCACATAGGAATCCTTCCCCAAGATCATCATCATCGAGATCCTCCCCTAAGGATGGAGGCAGCTTTGGCAAGGTCTCCTTGTAATTCTCACCTTGGGCCTTCTGACGATAGGTTGCCTTTTTTCCTTTATGTGCACATCCTTCCTTGTTAATAGTGTTGTCAACTCGATGAGTTATTTTTTAATCTATCTCATGGCTAAGGCGTTCCATTCCATTCATGTTCTCATGCTAACGCTATAATTTCCTAGTTAACATACATCTCAAGTTAGCACAAGAATCAATGAGGGGGTCAACACATTTATTCTTACCCATGATAGACGCTATGTCTACAACAACCATATCGACATCAAGCAGTTCTGGAAAGGGTTGGTATCGACTTCCATTGCTTCTTTTTCATTTAAAAAACTATGGTAACATTTTCTCATTCTTGTCTTGTACAATATTTCTAAATACAATGCATTTATCAATGGAATGGGTGTAGAAATTGTGCCACTTACAATAATTCATTCCTCTGATTTCCTTGAGGTAAGGAATCCTTTGTTTACTAATCAACTTTATCTGCATATCCTTTAGGAGAAAGTCAAAGAATTGGTCTACTTTGTTCAGATCTAAACAATAAATTTTGGCCATTGCAATCACTCTATTCAACTCTTGAGCTTGGACTATTTTTTAGAGCCTCTCATATGAAGAGGTTTATGGCTAGCAAACTCAGCCAAGTCGATCTCATAGTTTGGGTCTTATAATAAGTATCGTATGAAGTATTCCTCCTATGGTTCTCCTTCAGAATTATCTCATATCGATTCTCCCTTTCTGATAACTCAAAGAGGTCAAAGAAGGTTGTTCCTTTGATGAACTTCTTTCTGAGTTCAAAGTTGAGGCCATCCTATGCTAATTTTACAAACTCGATTTCTAGTAATTCACTTAGACATTGAGATTTACCCCTCAAAAACCTCATGATGAATTACTTGGTGATCTTGCCTGGATCTTGTTTTAGCTTGGCCAAGTTAGCCATTGAGACATTTAAGTACACTTAAGCAAAGTGTGAAATGTCTCTAAAGTTATCCTAGAGGGGGGGTGAATAGGATATTAAATTTATTCTACCTTATCTTTCCAATGTTGGGATTGGTTTTAATCTTCTTATGTGAGTGTGTGCATCAAGGTGCTTACTCAAGCATTTAAACAAACACGTATCAAGCAATAGGAGATATAAGCACAAATAAGAGAGATAAGCAACCACACACTCAATCCACAACACAAGATTTATAGTGGTTCCGCACTAAGGCCTACGTCCACTCTTCTAAATCTCACTATGAGCTTAGGTATTTTTCATTTAGATTGTCACATACAACCTAGGTCAACATACAAAACCTTACTACTTGCTCATAAGCAAGCTACACATCAACACTTGGTGTCTTCGGCGAGTATGCACTACTTCTGGTGTCTCTGGTGGAAGAAAATCAAATGATAATGAAGGAATATGAAAATGACTGCAAAATGAATAGCAAATATTACCACTAAGTTGGTTGATGTTGCTGTTCTTACCACATGTGGGAGTGCTTCTTATTGAGTTGGTTTGCCTTATACACCACACCCACTTCTTCTTTAAGCTATGACACTAAAGCTTCTTAAGCTACGTCAACCACAAAGAGGGTTTCCTCAAGGGATAATTCAAACCACACCTCTCAAGTAGATGTTGGCTAATATGAGTTGAGAGGGAACTAAAAGAGATTTTCTTGACGAACTTTCAAGCTTGAAACTCGAGCAATGGAGGAATAAGGTTTCTCACCCTTGGAGGCTCTTTTTAGCAAAGAAAATAACACTCTCTTGAATGCTTGAAGATTATCTTGCCATAATAGGAAACATTTCCTTTTATAGATGTCAAAAAAGGCTCGCAATCCTTTGATTAGAATTTTTTTAAATGGCTAAGAGAAACTGGCCATACATTTAAAATGGAATTTTAGCGGACTCCTAAAAATCCAGATCCGTGATCGATCATGGGGTTTGTGATCGATCATGGGTCATTTTTTCATAACCCCTAAAACATGCTCGAGGGTGTTGAGTGGTGTGGGCCCCACTTTAAGTCACAACCATGTCATGATCGATCATAGACTTTGTGATGGATCACAAGGCTATTAGGACCTAGGTTGTGATCGGTCATGGAAAATGGGCCTAGTCCTTAGGAGGTCAAAAACTCTGAGTGTGATCGATCATGAATACTGAGTTCTGCATTATGATCAATCATGGGGTTTGTGATCGGTCATACATAGTGAATTCTGTAATTACATTGTTGTGTACACCTTGAGGAGGTCTATATCCTCTATGGATCAATTTAGGGCATTCAACCATGTGTGTGGACATGCTTAGGGTCATACTACATGATCCCTATGAAGCTATATGTATGCCTTTACCTTCTTGGAAGTGGAAGCCCGATTTGAGTTTTAGTCTTTAAGGCCTGACTTGTTGGAGCTTCTTCCACACCTTTGCTAATGGATTTGAAAAATGATGCCCTTGCATCAACAAAGTGCATTTGGAAGTTGTCATTCATTTCAGCCCAACTGAATATCAAGTTGGGTGGGAAGTTAGTATACCAGGTAAAGGCCTACCCATGAGTGAATTTTGGAATAATCTTTATTTATAGAAGTCATGGTTAGATAACTCCCCACATTGGGTAGTGACTCGATTGATACCATGGCAGTCTTATCATCTTCACTAGAAAATGTGGCGCAGTTAGGGATCTAGAACCCCTCAAGAATTATGGGTATTCTTTTCTATAAATTATCATTGTAGTCCTCCTGAATCCATGGCCGTATAGATGCTTGAAAACATCAATGAGATAGTCTCGAGGTGGCAAATTCTGACCATGGATTGGGTAGCCATTTTGTTGGCTTGAGGCTGGTAGTAAGGATATTGTTGATTTGAATGTGGGTCATAAGGGCCATAAGCATTAGCATTTCCATTTGGCATGAACTAACCATATTGATCATCAGGATTGTTAAGCATTTGATGTATTTGCCCTTGATAAAAATGATCATAATGACCATTATTATCCACACGAGGGCCTGGGGGAGGATCTCCCACAAAGGGTGGCCTTTTTGTCCTCATGGGAACCTGAAGATCCCCAGTTTGGCCATGTTGGTTTTGGTTTTGAGTACCATGTTGATGCCCCGTTTTGCCATGAGACAACTCCACATTTGACCGCTCTATGTGGACCTCCACTACTGGACTTTCAGGATACCTGGCTAGTCTCTCTTGCCCTCAAGCCTTACCAAAGAACCGAGTGTGGTGCTGGAGGGACCTACGCCATCTATCAGCCCTGAGTTCGAGGCTCGGGACCCTACTATAGTCTTATGGCTTCCACCATTGGCTGAAGAGTCCCTATCAAGATGCTTGCTAGTTTGTCTGGCAAGGTTTATAATCCCTTATCTATTTTCTTAGCCAAAATGTCAAGTCTGGCATTTATCTCCTAAGATACATCTATAGGTATCTCTTCATTAATAGGGAGTTCCTAAGTGCACAACCCCTCCTTGATCAAATATGACCACAGAGTGTAGTGGATCATGGATAAAACTCATAACAAGTGAATAAAGCGAAGGACTATAACGACCCAAATTCTTGGTCATGTTGGGACACGAATTTGGATCATTACTTTCAACTTCTTATTTCCTTCACTATAAATTTTGTTTTGTTTTTTTGATTTTAGGATTACTTGTAATTTAATCATTCACAGTCATAAACATAGTTATACGCAACAAAATAATAATAAGTGTGCTAATCATCCATTTATTTTGTGCAACAAAAAAATAAAGTACCATTACTAAACCACACAACTCAATCACTATTCATCTTAGACCCATTCTTTCTTTGTCATAAGGAGCCTCATACTTACCATTAATCTAAAGGTCAATGATACTCATAGCATAATATAAAGAAACATCCATCAATTAAATCTAACCAAGTGAAATTCATCAACTACAAATATAAAATGAGATCTCTACAAAATCCATGATTAATTGCAAGTCTTTATATTCCCTTGAACTTAAATCCAACAATTAAAAATCTACAAATAAACCTGTTTCATAAAATAAACAAGTCCATATGTTGTCAAAATGAAACCATCTACAAGTGAGCTCTCCATAGTTCTCCATCCATCGTCATTGGTGCACTTCCAGGGTTGCACCTCCTCATATACCTAAATTTGGAATGGGTAAGTCTATGGCTTTGTAAGTAGGTATATGAAACCTACAACTAAAATGGATAGGCTGAGCACAAATGTTTTATTAGAAACAAACTAACATATTGCTACATAAAATTTCAAAAGTTGGAAATAGTTTATAAAACAAGTTTGTATGCATTTGATAAAACTTATGCAATTCATCTCAAAGTAAGCAAGTTATATAATCTCTTTAGTCTTTTCTAGACTTATACTTTTTCACTTTCTTATTAAAACTTGTACATTATCTCTTTCTTTCAACGTCTTATGAACTTTTCATTCTTTTTGCAAAAGTTCGTATGGTTTCATCTTATTTATTATTGACTTATGCATTCTTGGTTTCGTATGTTTCAATTATCATTTATTCTCATTTACTTTGACATTTTTCATGTTTCACATATTTCTCATCGTTGTTCACTTAATATTTGTCTTTGTTACTATGTATAGCATATCATATTCCATTAGACATTTATCTTATGTCCCTCGTATTCTATCATAGTTCACTAAACACTCATCATGTGTCTCTTTTCATTTATCTTAAATCACTTGACACAAATTGTATGTCACTTTATCACTTGTCATAGTTCACATGACACTTATCTAGTGTCACTTGTCACTTATACTTGTATCAAATATACAAGTGGGATATCACCTCCCATAAATACATACAATGTGGGATGGTTCTTCCCCACTAAATGCCTTTGTGAGAAAACACCTCTCATCTAGATACATACATATGGAAAACACTTCTCATCTATATACTTACATAGGAAAAATGCCTTCCTTAATTTACACTCATATGAAAAACTTCTCCTAATCAATATAATTACATGGTACATCACCTCTCAACTATCCATTCATTTGGGATGCCTCCCAAACCAAATCCTCTAGTGAGATACTATATTTTATTTCACGTATCTATAGGAGAGAAAGTGTTTCCCAATACATATTTGTAAGTAGGATAACCCATCCCACTTGAATGTAACATAAGACAACATCTCCCCAAACATATACACGTAAAAAAGAATAACTGCTACTTGTTTACGATTAGATAACTCATTTCCTTATGCTCTCTTCACATCACAATGGATGAACATGTACTTCTTTCTAAGCCAAGTGGGTCTATGAGACATCTCTTCCTAAGGTATTGACCTTTTCATAACACATGAATCTAATCGAGATTCACCTCTCATAATTATGTGCAATAGAATCAACCTAATGCCCTCAAGGCCAATTCCTCAAAAGGTTCTTATAACATATCATGTAAATCCAATCAAAACTCCTAAACACGTATTGATGTAATCTTGACCAATCCTTTGCTCATTCAAAATGTAGATAAATACTTTCATGTATTTAATATCATATTTGAAGACAAATCCGAAAACACAATATAATATACTTCACCCATCTCGATAACATATAGGAAGCCATGGAATCCAAAACATTTTCAACACAAATGCAATTAGGGATGAAGCATATTAACTCAAAAACTTCAAAGTAATTATATAAATCTATAGCCAACATTTTACAAATCTTCTTTAGTAAACATGGATGAATCTTCATATTATAGTAATCCAAAGCCATCAAATAGATGCAAGTCTCCAGTATAAACATGGAGGTCTTAAGATCCTAACATGGAAAAAATAAAATCCTTTGCAAAACATTATGGATAACAAAAAACCTATGTGCTTCTAACAATATAATATATAGGCATGTAAAATAAAACCATAAATATAATGTAGCTTCAAAACGCATAGAGATTTGACCATAAAACCACCAAACATAGAGTAAGGGATCATATATCTAAGATCCTAAGAGAAAATCCATGGAGTATACATCCAAACTCCTCAAACCAAAACATAGAAATCATGAATCTAAGATCTTATAAGCAAAAACTTTAAATCTTGTATAACTAATTACTCATGCTTCTAATCCCTTTTACTAATGAGATCTTAAAATATGTTTTCATTTTCCCTTGAATAACATTATTTTCCTAAGATTAAACCATAGATTTATGGTTAGAATCTATAAACCAAAAAGAAAATAAAAGAAAATAGTAAACAATCCTAGAACTAAGCATTAGAGACTCACCTTGCTCTTGGAGAATGAGAGTTTTCCTCTTTTTTTCTCTATTCCCAAAGTCATTACCTCTCTCTAATTTCTTCTCTTTTTATGTCACACTAACCTTAAAAGAGGTAAAAATAGGGTTTAGGTTCATCCCATGTGGGCTCCCACAAAATAGGGCAAAACATAGGCTAGCATGAATCCCGACGTGAATTCTACACATTTTTATTTTTCGAGCCTTCAAAATAATTTTTGAGCCATCGAAAATAATTTCGAGCCCTTGAACTGAGAAACACACGAACGCCATTTTTCTTGAGGGAAGCTCGGGCCCTCGAAATTCTCGAATTTTTGTCAGTCTGGAAACATTATACTCAAACTGTCATAACTTTCTCTAAAAACCTTCTATTCACTCCTTGTTTGTCACATTAGAAAGTAAAATCCTAGTTCTTTCCAATGATGTATGGTTTATACTCACTCTTTTG
>JAOXJP010297457.1:0-18433 GCA_025762735.1 Platanus orientalis | reverse complement strand
TATAATTATATTCACTTTGGATTAATTCAAGTAGCAATCAGAGCTTTAACCAGATTAGATTTAAATACTCATTCACTCATATATGTCATTGACGATAGACATTCAATATTTAATGACTCTTTAATAGGAATAGTTGAAGCTAGTCTACATGATAGACTAGCTTTCTTCAATTGTTTTCCAAATTTTTCTGTCTCCTTAACCGACAAAAATATTAAACAATCTCTATGGTTAGGAATCCATACCAAAGGTTTCGATATGCCAAATTCAGAAAATATAGCTTTAGTTTATAAAATTTATTATAAAGCCATGAATTCAATAATTCCTAATATAGCTTACTCAAATCAAATAAAAGGTACAATTTTATTTTTCACTGATTTTTCAAACAAAGTAATTATTCCACAACCAATTAAATGGGATCAAATTGATTTTGAACATACTTGGACAATTCCTAGGAAACATAAAGCATAACCTAAAAAAATGATCAAATTCAAAATATAATTGAACATCCTAATGGAACTGTCGTAATCAATTTTACACCCAAAAAACCTAATACAGTAGAATCTAGACCCTCAATATCTAGACCTTTTACTTCTTCAAATACAGAATCTCATAGATCCTTCAAATCTGCTCATACACATGTGTCTAATACAATTCCAAATCCTATTTCTAACCATATCTCATACCCGATTTATCCAAATCAACCAAAAGAAACTAAATTCAATCCCATTGAATCTGATTTTGGAAGTCCACCTCATCAAGTAAATATGATAACTCTCAATGAACCTGTCAAATTTATCATAGATAAAGAAAATCTTAAGAATAATTTAAAACAAAATCCTAATACAAAAATCTTTTTTAATTCATTTACTTAAAAAGAACAACACTTAAAGGAATTATGGTTCTCAGATATGGAACAAAATCAAGTAGAAATTTTCTTTTTTGAATGGTTAAAATCAAAATTTTCTACAAATTCAATTCAAATGATAAAATCCACTTTGAATGAATGGCACACTTCCAAAGGTCAAATAATAAACTCTACCCTTCCTCCTTTCAAATCTATAACATACTCAGAAACAACGACCATGCCTATTAAAAAGGAAACTTTATTTTCTAACCCAAATCCAGCCTCTTAAAAAGATCTTTCACACATAATTAAACAAAATAATTACACTAATATTTATCTCCATACTTTCGGACAACAAATAGAAAAACTTAATATTTCATCAGAAGCTTCTACATCTAGTAGCTCAAAGCTTGTTTCTCCAACAATTTCTCTAACACTCCAGCCTCCTTCAATTTATCAATCTCAAAAATCCATTGACAAACCCTTCTCCTTCCCTAAAAATCTCTTGTATCAAACACTCATTCCACTTGCAATAATAAACAATGAATTTTTAACAGAACTTTCTAAATGTCAAGATAAAAATATAAAACCAACTCTCAATACCCTTTCTAAAAAATCATCACCTGAAAATATCTCCTCCTTCCTCTTCCCCTGAAAATTCAAAATCTGAATTAGAACAAAACCACTCAAATCCAATCATTAACAAGTTATCCCAACCTAAGTACTACAACAAAACAAAAAATTATTATAACAGACTAACGCCTGTTGATCTACAAATTGAAGAAACAATTTCACATAATAAAAAATATGATGGAAATACAATATATTAATGAAACATAAATGAACAAACAGAATATCAAGTCAGAAACACTCTACAAAAAATGACAATCTATGCAAATGTTTGTTGTGTCCATAGACATTCACAAAGAGCCATTTGCTTATCCACAAGTGCCGGTTTCACTGGATAGTTATTCGGATGGTGGAATGATTATTTTTCTGAAGAACAAAAAAATCAAAATTTAAATGCCATCTAATTAGATGGTAATGGTCAACTAATTTTATCAAACTCAGGACAAACACAATAAGATTGTCTCCTAACATTAATCCTCAATCTTCTCACACATTTTGTAGGAAGAACTGATGAAATAAGCACAAAAAACAAAAAAAATTTAATGAATTTAAGATGTCCTACTTTATCTGATTTTAGATGGTATAAAGATACATTTCTCTCAAAACTTTATCAAATTGATAATTGTACTCAAACATGTTGGAAAGAAAAATTCATATATGGCTTACTTAAACTCTTCGAAGAGAAGGTTAAGCAAAAACTAAAAGACTTTTATGGAACCCTTGATTATAATTATTTTATACTCAGACAAATAATTCAAACAATCAATATGACCAGTTTCGACTCTTCGATGTCGCGGCCCAAGTTAATCACTAATCGAGTGTATAAGTCGCGACCGATTTTGTGGAATGACTTGAGTTCTTCTTGGGTGACAATGAAGGGGGCAGCCATTGCAAATTTGGGTTTGTGAAAATGAATTGACCCAAGGTCGTAGAAGGTTGGGTTGCGAAATTGAATTGAGAATGCAAGGTTGAAGGAGTGAGTGTAGTGAGGAGTTTGATCGATGGATTTGCATTTTATAGAGATGATAGGGTGTGACTGATGATGTTTCGAATGTGTGCTTTGGAGTTGAGGCACCCCTCTATGAAGAGAAGAGATTAATGAAGAGAGATTTTGAATGGGACGCAACCGTTGGTAAAGATATTTTCTTATTTTTGCAGGGAGACACGACGAGGCATGCAGCCTTTGGTGCCGAGACATCCTTTCGTAGGAAGTTCGATCGAGAAGAGAAGAGGATTGTAACGTTAGGATTTTGGGATGTAACCATTGGAGAAAAAAGAAGATAGGAAAATTAGGTAATTTGTTTTGCATGGGGAAGACCAGGAAGGATAAGTCTTTTGGTGGGAAAGATGAGAATGACAGTTAGGTTTTTCAACTTAAAACTCTCTTTGATATGAAATTACAATATAAACCCTAGGAAAATTATTACCATCTGATCGGTGATCTCCCCCTTTTTTTTATGAATGTGTTAAGTATAACTGACCATTCCACCTTAAAAGACCAATCTGTCAAGAGGAAGAGGGTCTAATTACTTAACCCAAACACACAACAAACCACCACTCTCCGTAGTCGATGACCACGGTGGCTTACTCTGTGCTTGCAATCACTCTAGCCTCTCTTCTAGGTAGCCCATTCAACTTTGTGACGGCTCGTACTATGATTTAGGTAGCCCTTTTCACACCATAGCGGTTCTCACTCTGATTCAGGTTGCCCTGTCCATATGTTGCCCCTTCTGTGACTCGAATTTGTTATGTGCCTGAGTTAAGTAATTATACCCTCTTCCCTTTGACAGATCGGTCTTTTGAAGTGGAATGGTCGAGATACTTAACATTGGTATCAGAGCTAGGTATCATGTCCCAAGTTCGAGGCATGGAGGGGGTGACCTGTGGAAAGGACAACCTGGACTAGAGTGAGAGTCGTTACCATGTGGAAAAGACTACCTAAATCAGAGTGAGAGTTGTTACCGTGTGAAAATGGCTACCTAAATCAGATCGAGTGAGAGCCATCACAAAGTGGAAAGGGCTACCTAGATAAGAGGCCAAAGTGAGTGCCGCTACAGAGTAAGCCGCCATGAACGTCAGCTGCAGAGCGTGGTGGTTTTTTGTATGTTTGTGTTAAATAATTAGACCCTCTTCCCCTTGATAGATTGGTCTTTTGAGGTGGAATGGTTGAGGTACTTAACATTGGTATCAGAGCTAGACACCACATCTCAAGTTCGAGTGATATATGGGGCGACCTGTAGAGAGGGTAACTTGGACTAAAGTGAGAGCCGCTACGGTGTGAAAAGGGCTACCTAAATTAGAGTGGAAAAAAGTGAAAAAGGACTACCTGAATCAGAGTGAGAGCCGTCACAAAGTTGAAAGGGCTACCTAGATGAGAGGTCAGAGTGAGTGCCACCACAAAGTAAGCTGTCGTGGACATTGGCTATGGAATGTGGTGGTTTGTTGTGTGCCTGGGTTAAGTAATTAGACCCTCTTCCCCTTGACAGATCAATCTTTTGAGGTGGAATGGTTGAGGTACTTAACAGAATGATCAATGATCCCCTTTCAAATAAACCTCATTCTTTAATTCATATTAATTTTAAGTCTAAGATTGAATTGGTGAGCCATGTGTATGTCACAACTCACAATCGCATGTGCATCATTTTTATTCATCATGGTCTTAATAGTTCTAATAATTTCAACCGTCTGATGTGCTTCTTGTTGACTATTTACATTAAGTGAGTAATAATCAAAGGGCGGGTCCATCAGACAGTTTCCAAGCATAAGTCTCCAAATGATCAATAAATTAAGCTCAAACCTAACTTGGGCTAGTGATGAGCCTAATAACTTAGGCCCAAGACTTGCCTTTGAGTAAAAACTTATGCCCTATCTGTGCTCATTGCGCTTGTTTGACATGTACAACACCAAGTAGCAAATTTCCCCTATAACATATTTAATAAATTATAATCAATGAAAATACATGATATACACATGCACATGTAAAATCAATATAGATCCGCATTTTCCTTTTAGTGGTCCATATAAGGATCATATATATATATATATATATATATATATATATATATATTGGCAAAGAGCGTTTGCTTAATTTCATTCATAAAAATTCCTCATGTTTATAATAGCCATTTCAAGAATGGGGGAAATTCTACGAGGAAAGATTGTGCCATTCCACTTGAGGGAGATATGTTCTCTATATGACATAGCAGCCATTTCATGGGATGCTTAATTTGTTGCAATCTCTAGGAACAAAAGAGATGGACACATGGGGATTCAAAGCTATAATGTTGCGATAGTATGAGATAATGCTTTGGATTCTCTAGGGAGGATGGGCTTCTGGATATTTTAGTATTCTCACAATATTTTGGTTGTCTCCTTCAAGTATTCTCAGATTACTTGGCAGATCATTCACTAATTGAAGCCTTAGAATGAATGCCTTAGCTTTAGCTTCTTCGAGATTGCATTGGTGAAGCTTGAGTTTCTCCTTGTAGGAAGGTACCATTATGATCCTAGATGAGAGCTACTACTACACAATGGATTCCCGTTGCACCATCTACATTTATCTTTAGTGAATCTATGGGAGGAGGAATACAATAGTGGACAAAGTTACTTCCCGAAGTGCCTATTTGAAGTACTGAGACAGTATCTGAAGCACCTGATTCTGAATTATTTTCTTTGATTGTCTCCCTAGCTTTAGAGATTATGACTTCTGCATTGGCCTATTGGTGATTAAAGATTACATTGTTTCTCGTTTTCCAAATACACCAGAGGATAATTGCTCCCCTCTAAAAGATTTAAAAGTGACGAGGCATGAAAAACCACTCTTTTATTATTTCATATGAAGAGTTTTGACTGTCACACAATCTCAGACTAACCAAAGATCCAAACCAGACCACTTTAACCAGCTCATAATCAAAGAACAGGTGATTTGATGTCTTTCTCTCTTTCCCATAGATTAGGAAAAGTGGATCGCAATTGGAGATCAATCTTGCCATTAAGATTTTTAGGGGACGATCTCTATTAAGAATCCTCCACACAAAAATTAGAATTCTAGGGGGAATGCATTTTTCCTTTTAGAATTTTATCCAAAATTTTGATTCTCCTTCAATACTGGCCGATATAGATCCTTCAGAGTCTAAGCTTAATTTGTTGACAGATTTAGCTGAGAATTTACCTGATGGGGTCTTAATCCATATTAGCTTGTCTTTCTCATAAGACTCATCCTTGGACAGGTGGATTTTCAGAATCTTTGAAGCTGTTATCTCATCAAAATGGGTTTTGATGAACTCTTATTTCCATGTTCTGGAATTTATGTCAATAAGGTCTTGCACTTTGGTGGCTCCCTCTAAATTTGGTTCATCATACTCCATAAGAATTTTGGAGTTAAGGATCCATGGGTCCTACATGATTTTTATATTTGAGCCAGTTCCGATCATCCAACAAGCTCTTTGTTAAAGGAGATTTCTACACTTCATAACATCTCCCCAAGTCCAGGAGGCACTTGTAGGACACCTCCCTGACCAGAAAAATTTATTCCTTAGGTATTTAGCTCTAAGAATTTTAGCCAAAATTTCATCCTGATTCTCAAGAAATCTCTAGCCTAGCTTTGTTATCAGAGCTTTATTTACAAATTCCATATTTCTAGTGCCCAGACCTCCTATGGATTTTCCAAGCTGAAACTGCCTCCAATTTTTGAAATATAGATGATGTCCATGCCACCTTCATTAAATCCCCACCAGAAATCCCGTTGGTATGCATTCATTTTTGGGAGATGTCTTTTGGGATTATACCGGCTGCCACGTGATAGACTGAAATGGAAGTAAGCACTGATTTAATTAATGTCGTCCTGCCAACATAGGATAAGAGCTTTGCCTTCCATCCGGCTAGTTTTGCTTCCACATTTTAATTTAGGAATTGAAAGTAGTTCCTCTTAGATGGATCCAGTAATAAAAATGACTCCAAATAATTTTCTGATTTCTTCATATGTTGTACTCCCATCATCTCAACTAGTTCCTCCTATCACTCTTGGTTCACATTTCTGCTGAAATGAATTGAAGATTTTTGGAAGTTTATTTGCTGGCCCGACCAGTGCTCCAACAGCTCTTTGATTTTGCTGATGGCATTTCTATTAGCTTTGCTAAACAATAGTAAATCATCAACAAACATTAAATGTGAGATAGAAGGGGCATACCTATTGATTCTCAGTCCTTTGAATTGTGATCTCATCTCTATTAATTACAGGTGTATCACTATAGGCCATCATGGATCTAACCATTTTGAACAAGGTTCTATTCATTCTCTCTGCTACACAAATTTGTTCACGTATATATGGCATTGTATTTATCTGTTGTATTCCATTTTCCAGATAGAAAATGTTGAACTCTTCTAAGGTATACTCTCCACATCTGTTACACTAAAGCAAAGGGGGTGGTCCCCTCTACGTTTTTGTTGTAATTAACTTTTTTTTAGAAATATCCATGTGTAACATCTCCTATCTCACTCTCCTAAATTCCTCAAAAATCTCACTTCCCTTAAAATTTTCTTCCCTAAAATCTCCTATCTCACTTTCTCTCTCTTACTTTGAATAATGAAACATCAAATTTTTTATTTAGAAGGACACGACTCTTACTTAACAAAGAAACTCCTACTTTCAAAATGTAGGAGTTGTGTCCAATATACAGCTCCTACTTAAAAAAATGTCTATTTTTGTATCCTTAAATTTCTTCATCTCTATCTTCTCTCCACAAAAAATCACTACTCTTTCGTTATACTCTTTCCCTTGCCTTAAGAGCAAAAAGAAAACTATCTTTCTCTTAACAGCCAACATCGCTAAGGATTTGCACCCTTAGAAGGTATGTGAATCTTAAAGATAGTTTGATTATATATATATATATATATTATTGTTTTCTATATTCAATGGTGATTCTCACTCTTAAAAACTGAAATCTTTTTAAGTCCAGTCTGTTGCCTTGAATTGTATAGAAAAGAAAAGATAAGATAATCCCACAAGAAAAAGAAAGAAAAGAAATCATGGGAAAAAGAGAGAGAGAGAGAGAGAGAGAGAGAGAGAACCAACTATTTCATGGCAATCAAATAGCTTTAAAATGATTTTTTTCAAGAAAATTTTGTCATGAGAAAACCTTTTCATGGCAACCAAACAAGGCCTTAGGGAAAATAATTCCTTGCTGTTTGGTTGTTCTTTTGGTTTTTTTTTTTTTTTTTAATTTTGTTTATTATACATGATTAAGTTGATGAAAGAAATGGGACATAGGGTTTGGTTCGTTGGGAGGGTGTAGTGGAGAGAGAGTGTAGGTGATGGAGAAGTTAAGAAGGATGAGAGAGAAAGGTGGGTAGTGTTGAGAGGAAGAAAGGAATGGGTGTTCAGCAGTGAGTAGAAGAGATGCATGAGAGAAAAGAGAAGGGTGCTGTATTTGTAAAACAAAAAGGTATAGGGGTGGCCCGTACTCTCACCATGGTCGTAGGGTTTGCGGATGGGAAAGAAGGGTAGCATTGAAAAAAAAAAAGTTGTGAGAGAGGAACATTGGGACAATATGGTATGTGTGGTTTGGGTGGATGAAAACGAGATAAAAAATAGAGGCCAACAAAACCCACATCGTGTGTATTGCATTGGATTTGCTTGGTTTTTATAAAATATGAAATGGAAAAGAGAATTGATGGTTCATAAGGTATCAAATTAATGTTACTTTTACTAAACTGCAAGTATACATAGAATGGTACAAAAATATCATCTCTACTAAAGAAACAAAAAGATGAAAAGAAAGAAGAGGAAAGGATTTGGGATCACATGAGGTATACATAATCTCTTCCAATAAATATTTAATTGATATTCAAAATCACATCTCCATCTTAAAAATATTAGCTTCCAGGGTGCCTGCAAAACATCAATCAACAAGACATTCAGTTTTTATTCTAGTGCAGGTTCTATAAATTATTCAAAATCATGAGAAGAGGAAACTTCCTAAGATAAATGTAGGTGAGAAAGATTATGTAAATGGATGCCATGTGAGTCTAAGAAAACAGATTGAATAAGGGACATACTATATAGTCAGAGAAAATAGAAGATTAATAGGAGAAAACGTCCATATTTGAGATTTCTAAAAACCATCAATACTCACATGCATGAATGCAATGTATTGTAGCCTATGTTAGTGCGGAAGGCATCACTGATCAAGTCATTCAAGTGCTTGATGCACTGTTTGGCTTCTCTACAATGTTTTAGTTGCAAACGCAAAAAAAATAAAAAAATCCACCCAATTTATTTCAAGCATAACATGGGATGTGCATGCCAATGAATATAAGGAAGATTGTATAGATTTTTACATATAATAGTTTAACTATATCCAATACCCCCTTGCACTAATAAAGCAGAACCTGATGTGGGTGCAATATTAATTGCAAACTCTAAGTTTTCCCATACAGTGACTTACTCTCACTATAGGATATGAGATCGATTTGGATGGAAAACAATCCCATCCCAGATGTACAAACACTATAAAAGGTATAATATTATATGACATTTTTTATTAGAAAATGCTAGTATGAGGTGGAAGACATAGACAACGTTTTTTAAATGCCGTAAAAATGTGTTTTTAGAAAATGGGGTTTATACAATGTTTCTAAAACACTCTCGTACATTCTTCCTCAAAATCAATACTCCACCGCTATTTATATGGGGTTTATACAGAAAACGCTCTCGTACATTCTTTCGCAAAAATGATATATATACTCCACCGCAATTTTTTTCATTCGGCGTCTTTTCCTTCACCTGTGTTCTCTTCCTTCTTCTCGTGTTATCTCTTCTTCCCGGTGTTTTTAGGGCTTTTTCATCAACGGGAGTAAAATCATCAGGCATCAATTCTCTATTAGCGCGCACTACTCATCTCGTCTTCTTCCTTTTGCTCTCATCAGGCACCTATTCGCAAGTATGCTCTCTCCTCTCCTCCCTCTCTTGCTCTCTCTCATCTCTCTCCTCTCCTCCCTCTCTCTCCTCTCTAGTTAGAGACAACATGGCCAGCCCCAAAACAAGTAGGTGTTGAGAGCAGAGATGATGATCCACATGGGATCTTTGGAGATATTGAGGCTTAAACAGGAGGTGTTTTGTTGGTCGTTGTTGACTTCTCTTCCATGGTCCCACCGGCTATAGAATCCGAACCAGAAGCAAACCCAGATGCCAACTTGTTTAAAAGAATAACATTTTCATCAATACCTGCTCCAGTGCTAAATAATCTTAGCTCATCAGGCTCACCTGTATCATTAATCATGTTTGTAGACCATTGTTGTTGTTGTTGCTTCTTAGCACGCTCTTCTTTTTTATCTTCTTCTTCTAATGACAAGTCATTATTCACACAAGTGCCATTGTCATCCAAAACTAGTGAAGATTGGGGTTGCTGGGATGCTCTAGTGAAATTGAGGTTTTTACCCTTTTGCAACTGGTAGAAACAAGGTGTTCTCTTAGCTTTCAGTGGACTTTCTGATGCGGGTTTTTTTAGGGTTTCTGAAATAGGTTTATTGGGACGTTGTTTAATTGGGGGTTTGGACTTGGGATTTGAAGGTCTAGGATTTGGGGTTGATTTGGGGGTCTTGAGAAGAGTTTTGGGTCTATGGAGAGGGGTTTTTAGAAGAAGATTTTGAAAGGAAGAAGCTTAGACAACCTTTTGGAGCTTCAACCGATAGAGAAGAAGTGTTGCTACCGCTACTGTTGATGTTGTTGAGGTCCCTTAATGGATTCTAGTAACTGGGTTTCTTCTTCGATTCCATCTTTGAATCGAATGTTTCCAATCTTTTCTTCCCCAACTTTGATGCTCTATTCATTTCTCACTATCTCTTTCTTTTTTACTCTGTATTTTCCTTCCTTCTGCAACTACTGCTACTTCTTACGATGAGATCTATTGGAGGGTGAGGATTGTGAGACTGCAGGGGAAGGTAGAATATGTGTGTCAGTGGTTAATCGTGGCTACCGGAGAGAATGCCAAGGCGTTCGTGCCGGAAATTGAAGGCATGAATAAGTTTGATGGACCTATTGTTCACACGAGTTCATGTAAGAGTGACAATAGCTTCTGCGGCAAGAGAGAGCTGGCAGTTGGATGTGGGATTTCAGGGATGGAGATCTGTTTGGACCTCTGCAACTATAATGCTCGCCCATCACTTGTTGTCAAAGTTGTCAGAGATAAAGTAAGAGCATTAATCCTGGCTTTTCGTTATGCTCTCTCAGTATTTTTTATTTTTATTTTTATTTTTCATGAATAGCTAACTTTATTAAGAAGAGGCAAAAATAACAACAAAGAAGATCAATAATAGGGAACAAAAGAGCAAAAAAGAAAAATACAAGGGAAAAAACTAGCTACACTCTAATTCATGTGAAAGATACATGAGTGCCCATCTCGAATAAGATGTTGATAGACACTTTCTCATTTTTCCTTTGGGTTTTCAAATTAGAAGGGCATGTTTGGCTAGAATGGCAGTGGATTGTTATGCGAAAACCTAGATCTGTGATTGTATGTAACAAATAAGAAGAGAAAAAATAAAGCAAAAATCAACCACACAAAGAGAACAAGACGATTTACGTGGTTCGGGTTGAAGCCTACGTCCACAGGCAAAAAAAGAGAAGAGCTTTCACTATGATCGAAGAACAGAGATTACAATGAACAGTGTGGCAACACAAAAATCGAGAAACCCCCAAAACCTTAATCTCTGAGGGTCGAATCCTGTCCCCGAATCAGATACAAAACTGGTCCAAAAAATTCGGCCGGGAGCTTCACCCCCTTACCCGTTTTCGGGTCATATTAGGGTTTTTGAGTCATCATCCTGGGTTATATCTCGGGTTGAACACAAGACATTAACCCAACAAATCTCCACCTTGGCTTAAATTCTACCAAGGTTATATAGTACAGAAACACTCTACTTCTATCTTCTCCACACAACTCCAAAGGGTAACTCTATAAACTGCGAACTCTAATCAAATCCAAGCAATGCTTGAACTTGAGACCTGGAAGTGGCTTGGTAAACATATCAGCTGGATTATCTTCACTTTCGATCTTTACTATAATCTGACATTGTGCAATGATCTCCCGAATGGAGTGATATCTGACATCTATATGTTTTGTCCTCTCATGGTACATCTGATTTTTAGTCAAATGTATGGCACTCTGACTATCACAATGTACTGTAGTCAAGCCCTGTCTAAGACCAAGCTCGCTAAACAAGCCTCTCAACCATATAGCCTCCTTCATTGTTTCTGTCACCGCCATGTACTTGGCCTCAGTAGTGGACAAATCAACTGTACTATGCAATGTTGCTTTCCAACTGACTGCGCAACTAGACAAAGTGAATACATAGCATATCAGAGATCTCATTCTGTCATGATCACCTGCATAATTTGAATCTACAAACCCAACTGTGCAATCATTCAAATCACCTGTTTTATCAAACATCAAGCCAACATCTGTAATGTCTCTAAGATACCGAAGTATCCACTTCACTGTCTGTTAATGTGCATTCCTTAGATCACCCATATATCTACTAACAACATTGACAACATATGAAATATCAGGACAGGTACAGACTATACCATACATGAGGCTCCCAACTGCATTAACATAAGGAACATGAGACATGTACTCCCTCTCCTACTTTATCTATGGTGACAACTCTGCTGAAAGCTTGAAGTGATTAGTCAATGTAGTGTTCACAAGTTTAGCATCCTGCATCCCAAAATGCTGAAGTACTCTCTCAAAGTAATTTTTTTGAGACAAATACAACTTTCCTGCTTCTCTATCCTTATGTATCTCCATACCCAAAATCTTCTTTGCTGCCCCCAAGTTTTTTATCTCAAATTCACCACTAAGTTGAGTTTTTTTATCTTGTTAATTAAAAACATGTATTTGGTAGCAATAAACATGTCATCAACATAGATAAGCAAGTACACAAAAGAGCCATCTATGAGCTATTTAAAGTAAACATAGCTATCATATTAGCTCTTAAGAAAGTCATGCTCAAGCATAAAAGCATCAAACCTCTTGTTACACTACCTTAGAGACTGCTTCAGTCCATATAAATACATTTCCAATAGGCACACATGATCTTCTTTTTCTGAAATCACGAACCCCTCTAGCTGCTACATGTAAATTTGATTCTCAAGCTCACCATGTAGGAAAGTTGTTTTGACATTAAGTTGCTCAAACTCCAAGTTAAACATAGCAACCATGGCAAACATTACATGAATGAAACTGTGCTTCACTACAGGTGAGAAAACTTCATTAAAATCCACACTTTTTCCCATAGCCTTTTGTAACCAAATGTGCTTTGTATTTTATACTGTCAACACCAGATGTTCCTTCCTTATTCTTGTAAACCCATTTATAGCCTATGAACTTCTTCCTGGTTGGCGATTTAACTAATTCTCATGTTTGATTTTTGTAGAGAGACTCCAACTCTTCATTCATAGCAACCACTAAATGCTCAGATTCGTTGTTTGCAATAGTTTCATGGTATGTAGAAGGCTTCCTGCATTCAACATCCTCTTCTGCAACATTCAATGCAAAAACAACCAACTCTGCCTAGTTGTTATACTTCTTTGGCAGTATAAACTTTCTCATTTGTCTCCCAGTAGCAACATTGTACTGTGGTTTCTCCTGTACAACCTCTTTACTAGAATGTTGCTTCTCATCCTCCTTGGGCTGAATGGAAATGCTTTCATGCACCTTCCCAAAAACATCAAACTTAAGTTTCACCTGCTTCTTGATACCTTGTTCTATCCCTGCATCAACAACCTCCTTTTTTCTGGTTTAGCATAAAAGATTCATTAAAAATAACATCCCTACTAACAATGAATTTAGGTGACTTGGGATCAGTGCACCACAACCTATATCCCTTCACACCAGATGCATAACCAAGGAAAATACACTTCTTAGCTCTATGTTTTAGTTTACCTTCATTAACATGAGCATAAGCTGGACAACCAAAAATGTGTAAACCAGAATAATTTGTAGGAGTGTCAAACCATACCTCATGAGGCGTCTTGCACTCAATAACCATTGATGGAAATATGTTCACCAAGTGACAAGTTGTAATAATTGCTTCTGCCCATAACTCTCTTCCTGACCCAACATTAAAGAGCATCCAACAAGCTCTCTCAAGTAATGTTATGTCCATGCATTCTGCCACCCGGTTCTATTGAGGAGTATGTCTAACCGTGCATTGTCTCACAATCCCCTCATTCCTGACTCATCGAACTCTCTTGAACAAAACTTCAGCCCATTGTCTGTTCCCAGTCTCTTGATCTTCTTACCTGTTTGTTTCTCAATCATGGTCTTCCACTGTTTGAAGTTGAGAAATACATCATCTTTCTATTTCAAAATAAACACCCAAACCTTCCTAGAGAAGTCATCTATGAAGGTCAACATGTATCGAGAACCACCCTTTGAAACAACTCGAGATGGGCCCCAAGGATCCCAATGAACATAGTCTAATGTTCCATTTGTCCTGTAAACAGTAGTACCGAAGTTCACTTTGCATTGTTTCTCAAACACACAGTCCTCACAAAAGTCCAACTTCATTGTCTTCTGACTACCAAGCTAGCCATGTTTGCTCAACACAGTCATCTCCCGCTCACCCATATGCCCAAGCCACATATGCCAAAGGCAGCCAGTGTCTGAATCAGTATTTATAGATGATGAAACTGCTATTACCCTGAAACTATACTGCCCTACAACACATAAATTTTCATTCTTTTGCCCTCTCACCACCACCAGTGCACCCTTGTCACTCTCATGACTCCACCTTCAATGGTACACTTACATCCAATAGAATCAAGAACGCCCAATGAGATTAGGTTCTTTTTCAGGTCAGGTATATGTTGGACGTCTGTCAAGGTCCTAACAATGCCATCATGCATCATAATTTGAATTGTCTCAACTCCTACAGTCTTATATGCCATGTTGTTTCTCATCAAGAATATACCATCGTTCACCTCCTTATACGTTGTAAACCAATTTTGGTTCAGGCACATGTGAAAGGAATAACCTGAATCAAAGATTCACTCCTCATCAGTATACACGCTGCAATGAGAAATAACAAAGACATTCTCAGAACCATCAGAACTGTCTTCTACTACACCTGCAACCTCTTTCCCCTTCTTCTCCTTGAGCTTTAAGCAATCTCTATGAAAATGCCCAGACTTATGGTAGTAATGACATTTGTAATTCTTTGATCTAGATTTGGATCTAGATTTTCCCTTTTCAGATGAACTTTTTTCCTTCATCTTTTCTCTAGCCACCAGCCCTTCCACCTGGCTATCACCATTTTCTGCAAATACTCTCTTTATTAATTCTCTAGAATATAAAGATGTTTTGACATCATCCATGGAAATCGAATCATTCCCATAAGCAGGGTAGTGACGAAGTGCTCATAAGATGAGGGTAGGGAACACAACAAAATTAAAGCTTGATCCTCATCATCCATTTTTACATCTATATTTTTTAAATCCGTAATAATTTTATTGAATTCATCCAGATGAGTCTTCAGTGACATACATTCTCTTATCTTTAACATATAGAGGCGTTGTTTGAGATACAACCTATTCGTGAGAGATTTTGTCATGTACAGACTCTCCAATCGAAGCCACAATTCAACCGTTATCATCTCATCAGCAACCCCCCATAAAACTTCATCAAACAGACACAATTGAATCACACTAAGTACTTTGATGTCAAGTTCTTCTGGTTTGTCTTCTTTCATTGTCGCGGGTAATTTATCCTTCCCTAACAGCGTCTTGTATAGTCCCTGTTGTGCCAACAACGCGTGCATCTTAATGCATCAGATATTGAAATTGTTTTGCCCATCAAACTTCTCAACTTCATACTTTACCGCCATTGCAACCATCAACCAAGCTCCAATACCACTTTGTTATGCGAAAACCTAGATCTGTGATCATATGCAACAAACAAGAAGAAAGAAAATAAAGCAGAAATCAATTGCACAAAGAGAACAAGATAATTTACATGGTTCAGGTTGAAGCCTACAACCACAGGTGAAAATGGAGAAGAGCTTTCACTATGATCGAAAAACAGAGATTCCAATGAACAATGCAGCGGCATGGAAATCGATAAACCCCCAAAACCTTAATCTCTGCGGGTCGGATCCGAACCCCAAATCGGATGCAAAACGAGTCAAAAAAATTCAGCTGGGGGCTTTGCCCCAGGACCCTTTTTTGGGTCATATTCGGGGTTTTTGGGTCATCATCCTGAGTTATATCTCGGGTTGAATACAAGACATTAACCCAACATGGATGTTTGCTGGATATTTTAAATTTTGTTTGTCATGGACAAATGAGCATGATGGTTGGAATTTGCCCATTCTAAATGATGCTTTTATAAAAGCCTAGATTTGAAGTTCATATGCAACAAAATATTAAAAAAGGAAAACAGCGAAAATCAGCAATCACACAGAAGACAATTTACCTTAGTCGGCTTCAACAATCACACAAGGAAGACGATTGACGTGATTTGGTTTGAAGCTTATGTCCACGGGCAAAAACGGTTAGAGAGATTGCATTATAAACAAAAGTATTTCTATTCTCAATTAGAACCATCCTTAGGTTTGAAGCCTAGAACATGTCTATCCACAACCCTTGGTGCATATCGAGCCTACAATTTCTTGAGATTATATATTCAACTAACCCAGATGACAATTTTTTTAGTAAATCATGTAGACTTGCTAGTCGAGGTCCAATGATAGGAGTGCAGGTCCGTTAACCAACCACTCTCTTACAAACCTACATGCATGTGAGAGTCCCCTTCTTTTCTAATAGTAACAGATCGTTTGGTCGGTTTGTAGCTGCTTGTTAAGGCTGCAAATTGGAGGCTGTCGAGTTTGGGCCAGAACCCCTAATTCTAGAATGAAGTTCAGGCTCAGAAACTCGGGCCAAATTCAGTTTTAAGGGATGTTGTCAGGCTGGGCTCAGATGGACCCAATCGTAGCCCAGCCTGACCCGCTTTGCAGCTCTAAGTGCTTGGTAAGTTGGCACTTGCTCCATCTATTAGAGCCAATCTCCTGGACATCAGTATGGCCATGTGCCTATTGTCACTAAGATTCATAAGAGTCAAAGTGTTTCAAGAATATTGCATAGGGTTGCAGATTGGCCTGGCTGGGGGCATAGTCAGCCCAGTCTAAGTTCGCTCTGAGTAGTATTGTTTCAGCTGGGCCTACGTCCAAAGTTTGGCTCGGCAACTAGGCCCAACCACAACCCATGATAATGCGGGATAAAAATATATAGAGTTCAAATGAGGTTTTTATTTAGAGGTTTAGCAAATGTATAGTATTAGGTGCTGAGGTGGGGATCAACTAGATTTGACTGGACCTAGGAATCATTGTCCACTTCCGTAACATTTGTCAAAGCATTTTGAGTTAGATGAAGTCAATTAGATGTTATAAGTCATCACCTATGCTATGATTGACCACTGCTGCCTGTATTCGGAATCAGGGGAATAAGGCCCAACCCCAACCCAATGATTACTCAGACCACAGGCAATTAGGGTGGTATCAATAGCATATTCCATTGATACTTTATTCTAAGCTCCATTTTAGCCATACTAAATTAAAGAAGGTCGTAGAAGACAATAGCTCAAAGTCTATCAAGACAATTTTGTTCAACAAAACGGTGATTCAAAGATCAACTCATCTCAAAAAATATATATTCTTAAAATCTTTCCTTTTGAGCCCAAGGAGCAACGACTCCTATGAATGTGCATTTGGCAGTGTTGAGTTCTTCCACATCCTAGAAGGTTACAATTATATCTGTATCTATTTAAGTTAATATATAATGCATATAATTTATATTTGTTGTACATGCATCTGTCTTCCATCTCTATGGCTCCTAGGTTATTATTATGTCTTCACAATTTTCATTTTCATCATTTTATCTTCCCCTCCTTTCACTCCTTGTTCTTACACACGTCTCCTCTATCCTTTACTTTTCTCACCCATGTTATTCATTCCTAAATTGAATAAAAGACAACCACCTCTCTCTTTCTTTCTCTCTCTACGCTGTGCCAACACAGATTTAGTGTGCCTCCTTATCAAACTCTTAAGTTCTGCCAGCACGGAGGGGTGAACATGCAGCATTGAAAAAGTGATTTAACACTTTTTGAGGGTATGATCTTCCCTTTTTGATGTTATGTGTCTGCTTCTGCATGTGGGCGGAACTTAGGAGTTTGTTAAAAGAAGACACACCAAATCCTTGGGAGTGTTCCCCAGAATTTGGTGCCCCTTCTAAAGTGTCCATAACCTGTTTCTTGGGGCATATATCACATCAAAAAGTGATTTACACCCTCCCCCAAAAAGTGTAAATCACCTTTCAAAGTGATGTTTCTCCCCCTGCATGGAGGGGATGGTTAGGGGCATTTTAGGAGGGGGCACCAAATCTCGGCAGGTCCATGTGGACATGTCAACCAGCATAAGTCAAGTCTTGCCCAGCTGCACTAACTTGCATGCCCTAACGATTTGATGCCCCCAGGGGCATATATCACATCAAGAAGTGATTTATACCTTCCCCCAAAAGTGTAAATCAAATTTTGAAGTAACACCCCCTCCCCCAAGCGGCTGGGCAAAGAGGATTGGGAACACTCCCCTTAATTAAACGCTAACCAAGACACATCAGTCTTGAAAAGTGATATACACCCCCCAAAAAAGTGTAAATCACTTTTTGGTGTTGATGTGTCCAACCCCTGTCAAGGGGCAGAGGTTAGCGGTTTTTAGGGAGTGGATACAAACCATCCTCCCAGTAGGGGCAGTTTAGGAGGGGGCAGGCACCAAATCCCAGCTGGTGCAACTTAAGAAGGGGTACCAAATCCCAGCCGGGAGATTATCGTCTGTGCCGCCCCCCCTTGTGCAGCGTTGGGAGCCGAGACAGAGGGGGGGGATAAATTAACATTTTGGGGGTGTTGT
>JAOXJP010297446.1:0-18433 GCA_025762735.1 Platanus orientalis | reverse complement strand
TCAACTTGTATTGTCTCACTCTGCCTCACTGGTGCAGTCATTGGTCTTCGTTGCACATGCCCAAACCATCTCAATCGGCTTCCAGCCAAAAATATAATCAAGAAAATGAATTTATACTTTGTTCATAACTAAATCCTTTTTTATCCACCACATCTTCTTTCATTTAATGGTCACTACAAACTTATCCCGTCTCCAGAACATCAAGACAGAAAGAATCCATCAGCCTCTTATTAAATACTTCTCCATTGGCAAAGCTCTATTACAAATATGTAATTATTATATTATAAACTACAAAATTAGAGAGAAAACTGTAATTCAAACAAAGAACTCACATTCTTTTCAATCAAGTACATCTTTTATCCTGAAGAAAAAAAAATTACATCTTTTATCCCCATTAAAGGCTAACAAAACACAAAACTCGATTATTATTTCAGTAATTTGAACCGCACCATCATCCTCAAGATAAACCAATTACAACAAAAGAAAAATACCATATATCATAATCCCTTTTCTTCCTCTAACTAAGTCTCAATTTGTTGAGCAAGACAAACCCAGATCATTAAAACTCAAATTACGAAACACACAGATCGTAAGAACGCAATATACGAAACATATAGATCATGAAAACGCAGGGGAAGAAAATGAGAAACAGATATCATGAAAATGAAAAACATGAAGAACCCAGATCAAAATAAATAGAAAGAAACGAGATTTAGATGACAAGAAAAACAGAACTGAGGGACTCACATGTATGAAGGCATTCAGATATGGTCGTAGCGTCCCTCAACAGCTTATTGCAGAGAGGGCATGTCATGCACGACACAAGTGTCGCCCTCCGAACCTTCACCACCTGGCTCGTCATCTCCCAAACCTCTCAACCCCTCTGACCAGCTTCACCGACGTACCCATACGATGCATGTCGGCAATAAAGGAAAAAGCATGAGATTTGCGTTCATACCCCTCTCTGCAACTGCATTCAGAACAAGAAACCGTGAGAATCACAAGAAAACAGGGGACTAGGAGACGAAAATAATACAAAGTTAGAACAAATTCCGTATGAAACACCTCTGAATCTGTGGAAGACGTGAACAAGAAAGCGGATTTCTTACGGCGATTCGCAAATGGGTTTGGATTATCTGCGAAGAAGCGACGTGGGCTTTGTTGGATTTGGACAGAGGAGTCGTAGATGATCTGTCCGAGGCTCGGAATCGAGAGATTCGACGAAATAGCATGGACCAAGAGAGGTTTTTCTTTTATGAAAACAACGAGCTCGATGGCAATTAGAGATTTGCCCCCACGGATAAAATGCGCCGCGGTGGACCGGCCAGTAAACTACATCCTTACCCACGAGTTTCTACCGTCCCCGACACGGTACAATGAAACAGCTACTAAACGTGTCCATTGGCGCTTGTTAGTAGTGACACTTCCAAGGTAAGCTGGGGAACACGGCGCGTACTTAAACTACAAATCCTGTTCACATATGGTTTTTATTAGATTTGGAAAGTCTGAAGTATGGAGGAACTTTAAGAAATCAAGGGAAAATAGCGTGTGGAGTGGGGGATCAATAATATTCAATATATCTGATCTTGATCAAGGAATAATGATGTGTGGAGCCCACTTGACAATGTGATTCTAGCATGTCCAATCAATTTGCATGGTTTAATTTGATGACCCATGCCTGAGAGCCGTTCGATCTCATTCCGACGGGTTTGATGTCGACACGTGCCCAAGATGGTTGTGTGGACAGCAGCAATGTAGCTTTTTTAATATTTTGTTTATCCTACTGGACATTGTAATGAGAGGGGATTATCTACGTACATTCCAAATGGGTCAATTCATAGCTACAAATGTGAGTGTGATTTGACTGAAATTTGAAATTCATACCTTGAGGGCAAAAAAACCATAAAAGGGTTTTGAACTGTATATGATTCTCTCTCTTCCTGGAACTCACACTATGATGCCATGTAATTTAAGGTTGAAATATTTGACAAGCCTGGAGATTACTGAAGTTTCAGCTTGTGGGGAGCATCAAGCGCAGCTCTGATATGTAGGGTGCTGGTGCCCATGAAACAAAGCACCTTGACAAGCCTCAGTTGTACTGGTTGTGATCGTAGCATTGTGTTACATAGAATGTTGAAGTATTGTGTTTATTTCTTGTTTTTCAGTAAGGTGATTGGTAAGTAATCCGGTGGATGAGATTTGACTACTAATTTAGAAATTATATTTTTATTGTATCTGAAAAGATTGAGATGTAGGACTATATTTAAGAACGCTGGGATGTTTGGTTCTTTCTTTTATAGGCTTCTTTCTTGAACAAAACAAAGAATCTTCATAGTGAGAAAACAGGAACAAGATCTTCTATGTATTGTTAGAAAATGTGAGAAGGTGTCTTCATTGCTTAAAGAGAGCTACAGGTGTAACAAATTCTTAGGTCTCCTTGAGGGTTTGAGCTAGTAAAAAGAAGAATTTATTCTATTGCAACTTACATTTAGGCCAAAAAACTGAATCACAGAAAATCCCTGTCTTGTGTATGCATTTGTTATTTTTTTGTTATTGAATTAGTATTTATTGAACAGCTTATGAGTGGTTTGAATCCGTACCCCATCACGTGATATATTAAGGGTATTTCCACTGCTCCAACATTATTGTTGATTGGTTCTTCGAAATAAATGACACCAAGGTACTTGTTGACTGGATTGATTTATGTAAGCATGTTATCTATATGAGACTCATAGCAGTGTCCATCCCTGTTAAAAAAATAGTTGCAACCCCCACCTACCATCTCTTTATGATTGCAAGAAGACCCATTATAGGACTCATTTTATCTGATTTAAAATCACTGACAAGTGAAAAGGTGGGGAAGCTAAGAAGGGTAAAAGAGGATCAAATGCCCATAGGAACTCATAGGTTTAAATTATAGTAGAAAGGAAAGGGATCCGGATTCTTTGCTTCTAACTCACCTTACTAGAAAGAGATTGCTTTAATGGATGGAGGGTTGCAAAATGCGTTTTATTGTGAATATGGGTAATGTTGGAGGTAGAACAACTTCCTACAATAAAAAGTTCTTGTAGTAGCTTTTTTTTTTTTTTTTAGTGAAAGTGAGTGTCAAACCCTGTAGGTAGGAAGAAATCTAATGTACTCCAAGCCAGGGGATATCCTAAGGACAGTTTGCCAGTTTTACATTGGCAAATCCTTGATGGAGATGAGATCTTCTACACCAAGATAGATTTTAACCAACTGGATGATAGTAAGTTTGTTGATGTTTAAGCTAATGCAAACATCTTTATGGATATAAGACAAACGTATACAAGAGAAAAGAAAAAGGGAAGATATCCCTGATCTCCCAGAAAGAAAAAGAATCAGCTTGTAAATGTAGTATATAAGATGGTTTTAATCGCCCAATCTCATGTTCATCTTTAACCCAGTAGATCTTCTAGAAGGATTTATCACATAGTACAAGAAAAAAAAAATGAGAGGTATACCATTGCTAATGAAAATGCTTAGACTAGACTAGATTAATATCATTTTTATTAAACAAATGAGGATTTATTGCATAAAGAAAATCTTGGTAGAGTAATAGACTAATAGGAAAACAACTAACTTTTGTGCGTGCGTGTGTGTGTGTGGAGGCCAAGCTGTTAATGAACTAAGTCTGAGCTTATAATTGAGCTCGTTCAGCTATGAGAGTTTGAGCCTAGTTGTACCACGTGTAGTGGGCAAAAACTCCCACTATTCAAACAGAGACACATGGCAACATCAGGCCGTGCAAATTCGGGCCTGGGCTCAAACCTCACCTAGACCAAAGAATACCGGTCCAGACCTCATGTAAGGTAAAATCATCTCCCAAATACATTAAACACGTCAGAAACACGCAGAGATACAAAGAAAACAAGTCAAAAGTGCATTATTGTTCTCTCAAAAGCATAACAAGCTTGTTTTCAAGGCTAGAAACCTTGTCTTAATCAGATTCGCTATTGAAGCTTATCTAGAAAACATATCCAAGTATTCTATGGAAAACTAGTCAACAGGATCAGATCCTAGCCTCTCAATATCCAAAGGAAAAACCTCAAAACAGGTAAGATGTAAATCCCATGAACAAAAGGATAAAGATCCATCAAGCTCTATAAAGAAGACATTGTTTCCCTCTTTCAGGTATGTTGAACAATTCATTTACCTCTTTTTCACGAAAGCCCTGTTAATTTGATCGTCGGAGGTCTTCTTGCAAATACTACACCAATGTGAAAACCGCCAAGAAGAGTTTCAAATTCAACTTGGCGACCATCTCTAGTCAAACCAAATCAGCAAAAGGAATTCAACGCAATTGAGCGTGTATCGGGTTTTTACCATCCACACCAAGTTTAACTCATTAAAAGCTCAGCTCCTTAAGAATCTTATAATACATATATGGATATATGTTAGTTTATTATATGTTTAAATATTAAATGTTTGTCATATTATCATATCATTTATTCAATTATTTTATTAAAAAATGAATTGAATTGATTTATAATAAAAAGTTTATATAAATAATTTTTAAATTTCACAACATCACGTCAATCTCTTAAAAATACCTTTTGCTATACTAGTATGTTCTAACATCTATAATATTCCTTTCATTGGAAAATGGTATTCTATAGTCAAAATTGATGCAAGACGGGCACATTACTTGATGTGTTCTTGATTTTGGTCCCTTTTTGTATACCCACTTTTCATTTGAACACTTTTTAACCTTACATATACCACACATGGGTCAAAGAAGATTTGTTAATCCTAGAATCATGACCGAGCTCAATTCTCTAACTCGTGATGACCTGAACCATGTGAGACAAGTCTGAACTGAGCTGGACAAAGCTGGGCTCATTGACACCCCTACCCACAATGCATGAAAGAGGGATAGACATTAACACAATCAACTATGGAATGTTGTTAGAGGGATGTCTCTAAGACCTCTCTTTGAAGAGATGATGTCACAGCCACTTACACACTAGAGGCGTTGGCTAACTTGTTTAATGAGTCTCAAGGTCTACCCAATTAGCTAACTTAGGGTCTGGGTAGATTTTTGTGGAGCCGGTTAATTATAGTCGGGTCCAACATCAAATACCCAACTGGTACTCGTACTTGGGTATGTGACTAAAATTATTTTTCGTATATGGTAGGTGGAATGCACACCCAGGGGTTCATGAAGAGAGAGAGAGAGGGAGAGAGAGAGGCTACGATAAATTATGGAAATGGACAGGATGAAAACAGGTCCGGTTCATTATGGGTTTTGGGTTGCCTAAACCCAACCAAATTGCCCTTGCCACAACCCAAACCTGATCCGACCCAAGGCGTATTAGACCATATCAAATCTGCCCTGTTAGACATAGGGCACGACAAATAATCCATTTAATCCATCCCATCGCCATTCCTGGATAGAGGAGAGACTTGAGAGTAGGGATACAAATATCCAATTATTGTATATATTTGGTTCATATTCATGTCCGTTTAAAACAAATATGAACCTATATGTATCCGTTCATTTAAAAAATATTCGAATATAAATGAACCAAATACGGACACGGACACGGACACACACACACACACACATGTTTCGATTATAAATGAACCAAACCTAATGACTGATTTAAATTAATAGTGATATTATAATATTATAGGTTATTTTATTTTATAAATACTATTATAGGTTATGTTACATTACTTTTAACATTAATCTTAACTTAATGGATTCAAGTATGTTAACCTAACTTAATAAATTTGTTTAATTAGATATATCTTCATTCATTTCCAATATTTGACTAACTTAACGGATACAAAGATGAACCTACATATATCTGATTCGATTAAATATCTGTTTGTTTAAAAAATATCAGATTATAAATGAACTGAATTTGGATATACTAATATCCGCATCGAATGCAGTTCATTTGCATCCCTATTTGAGAGGATTTTTAAATCTTACATAATATCAAATTAGCCCTTTAATATTTGCTTTGGTGGTCATATAAGGATCTCCTAGGAAATTAACAAAAAAAGAACAAACCATCTTGTGATCCAAAACATTAGAGCAAGAGGGACATTGAAAATCTTCCAGTATATGCAACAACCATTGTTTAGGGCATTTTTCGCTGCTGCGGATAATGATTGTTTGTGTTGACACATACCTCTGTAAGTGTGCCATTGATTGACACACTATGGGGTTTTGAAATTGGTCTTTTTTTTTTAACGCTTATCTTTTCATCTGAACACTTTTTAGGACGTTTTAAACCCCAAGTGCAACACGTGTGAACTTGTCATTCACTATAACCACTACAGACATTTTTATCACAGAACATTTTCTGTTTCGAAGCAAATGTTCTGTGATAAAAATGCCTCTGTAGTGTATATGGTGAATTATAAACATACGTGTTGTTTTTGGGCATTGAAGGGTCCAAAAAAAGTGTTCAATTGAAAAAGTAGGTGGTCAATAGACATCAAATTCAAAAACACATCATGTGTCAATCAATGGCACGCTTTTAGAGGTCTGTCTTAAAACAGACAATCATCATCTTTATTATTATTGTAAAGGAAGATTGATTCTAGGGGTTGCAATGTTTGACACGTCCATGAACCTAACACAAAATAAGCGGAACGTGTTTTGGGTCAAAGTTGTTGACCCATTTTGACACGATTAACAAATGGGTCAGGTTCGGGTTGACCCATATAGTCGTATATCTTTAACTTGACACGGCACAAATTTGACCTGCCAACGCAAATTACCACACAACCAGTAAACTGACACGAACTCAACAGGAAATAAGTGGGTTAGGGTTGATTGTAAACATGTTTCATGTCAATCCACTTTGACACGATTAGTAAATGGATTAGGTTTGGGTTAAGTCGTATAGTCGTAAACCCTTATTCAACACAACATGAACCTAACCCGTCAACACGAATTGCCCCCCCCCCCCCAATTGATTTGTTGGGAGAGTCTCATGTTGTTGGAAATAATAGTTCACTAAGCCCTCTAGCACTCAACTTTCAAAATAAAGTATTCAAAGTTAACAAATCAATCACATAAGTGAACTGAATTGAGGAGGTGTTATAATCACGTTTCTTGAAGATAGTTGTAGGCCTCCCAATTGATTGTGCAAAGGAACGTACCAAGTTACCCCCAAGACACATCCGAGCTCAAATTCAATTCTTTTTCTCTTAACAAACTTGTACAACCCAACAAAAACATATGATACCTCTCTTATAACTTATTGTCCAAAATGGTTGGGTTTATAAAGTCATATGTGAAAACCAAGTAAAAAAAATAAGACTAACACCTTCAAATCTAAGTGTTGGTTCTCTAGGTGTGCTTGAATTTAGGGAATTGGAAGAGTGGAAATGGAATTGGAGAACCCAAATCTATCTCCGTTATTTGGGGACGATTTTAAATTGTGGAAATGGATTTAGGTCAAATTCCCATAGAATTAGAATGCATAATTGAAGCCCCAAATCAACTCCCCATAGAATCAGAATGCAGAATTGAAGCCTTAAATCAAAGGAATTGAAATAACTATTTTCAATTCTTTTTTATGAAATGACGTGTGACCAAAATAACATCACTCGATGCATCAGGTCTATTCAAATAACTAAAATGCCATCCTCCCTCAAACAATTGTGAGGATATTTTTTAACACAAACTACCAAAAATGCCCTCTGTTATTTCATTAATTGAGCAAAATGACCTTGAGTAGAAAATCCAGCTCATTGGTTATGCTTTAGGTCTATTGAAATGACTAAAATGCCCTCCTCTCTCAAGAAATTGTGAGAAGTTTTTTAACACAAAAAGTACCCAAGATGCCCTCTATTTTTCAATAATTAACCAAATACCCTTGAGTGGAAAATCTAGTTCATGTTAGTTATGCATCAAGTCTATTCAAATGACCAAAATGCCCTCCTCTCCCAAGAAACTGAGGAGTTTTTTTTTAACACAGTACCCAACATTCCCTCTATTATTTTATTAATTGATCAAAATGTTCTTGAGTGAAAAATCTAGCTCATAGTAGTTATGCTTTAGGTCTATTCAAATGATTAAAATGACCTCCTCCCTCAAGCAACTGTGAAGAGTTTTTTAACACAGTAAAAAAAAATTCCTTTGTTATTTTATTAATTGACCAAATGTCCCTTGACTGGAAAATCTAGCTCATATTAATTGTGTTTCAAGTCTATTCAAATGATTAAAATGCTCTCCCTCAAGCAACTATGAGGATTTTTTAACACATACCCAAAATGCCCTCTTTTATTATTAATTGACCAAAATGCCCCTTAGTGGAAAATCTAGCTCATGTTAGCTTATGGAAAGAGTTTAAAAAACTAAATAGAAATATAACTAGTTTCTCTTCTCTAGTGATCTTCATAGTGGATAAACTGCATTAAGATCCTGTCAATAGTGGACATAACATCTTCCCAGGGATTATCAAGAAATAGAAGGCCATACAGAAGCCCAAGCATGGCAAATGCAAAGGTTTAGTGCCCAACTTGAAGGACTTGGGAGTCCTTGGTGATGGCCATTGAATCTCAAGGCCACCCACCAAGCAAAGAACAAACAAAATTGGGCTGATTTAGATTTTTTGAATATTTGGCCATCCAAATAATGAAATTGAGATTTCTAATTTTGAAATTTATGAATTTGAATTATGTCTATCTATCTATCTATCTATATATATCCAAATGATAGAACTCTGAATCCGCGGAATTCAATTATGCGGTTTTCAATTTTGCAGAATTGGAATTCAAAGGCCAATTTCAATTTTGTGAATCCAAACACATCTTAAAAGAACTCATAGGTATGAGTTGATTTCAAGCCCAAAAATTCAAGCAAATCTCCCCGACAAGAGTAGCCGATCAGTGAGATTAAGATGGACTCCCAATGTCCAAAGAGAGAGAGAGAGAGAGTGAGTGGTGGTCTTTAGTGGTTTGAATTTCTTCTCTTCTCCCTCTTCTGCCTTCTTCTTTTTATTCTCTGGTTTCCAAGTTCGTTCACAAATGGGTTAACCCATTCTCCACCTTTTATATGTGATGATGGGCCATTGTCCCATCTCATCAACCCACATACAAATCCACATTGGTTGAACAACAATTAGGCCCAAACATTCGCGAATGGGTTCATCTCAAGATGGTTAGTGGGCTTAAATCTCAAATTGTCTAGTCAGGCTTGCTTTTCAAAGCCTTATTCATGAATTTTTTCTCCAATTGAGCCCTTTGTGAATTGGCCCATTCATGAATCCAATTTGGGAGTTGACGAGCCCAGTGTGAATCTTAGCGGCCAATCCGAGCCATTCGCAGAATCTATCCCATTGTAGAACTTGGGCTTCTCGAACTAACCCATTGTCACTAGTCACAAAACTGTTCAGTTGCAAATCTAGCTCTTTAAAGTTTAAGCAGAGTAAGTAGTGAACCTGGCCAGCTGTTCCGTTGAACCAGCTCATTGTCGCTAGTTGTGAAATTGTTTAGTTGCGTCTTGCCTAGTCGTGAATCAGCGTTAGTTATGAATCTGATGAGGACTCATCTGGATTGTTGAAAAGGAATATTGCAATCCAATGCGATGATGCACATGTGTGAAGTGTAAAGTACATCTCAAACACTCCTGCTTGTATTTGTCATAACCTTACACGAGAAAGAGTTCCCACAAAATACACATGTTTTGGGAGAATGTTTAATTATAAAGGCTTTAAGGTCCTTGAGCTACCTAATGTGGGACTAAATATTACAAAGAGGTAAAAATCAATTAAAGCACAATTTTGAAACTCCAAAAAAACAGAGTCAGCATTTTCAACACATATTGTGGAAGAGGAGACCCTTGAAAGATTGAGGAGCAATGGAGAGGAGTAAGATTTGAAACTTTGAAAACTAGAATTTATTTGTTGTAGTTTTAGACATTAACACATACTGTGAGGGGCACGTGTGGTGTACATGCACACATTTAAAAAAAAGATACAGATATAGCTATTAGCCACTACAGTTCTGAAGAGAGAGAGAGAGATTCACCTTTTGGATATGGGATTGAAATAAAGAATTTTGAATCACAATAGGAAATAGAAAGGGACCACTGTCAGGATTTTTAAAATTTACCCAAAATTGTAAAAATTTAAGGAAAAGGTTTTGTAAGGGAATCCTTGCAATTAGTTCAACTCAACTTGGGTACCAAAACGCCAACACTCCTTGCTTGTGTGGCTACAGCATTTTTCTTTTATATGGAAGACACAGTCGAATCATTGGAGTTACAATTATGTAGTGCACTGTAAAGTTGTTGCTCCGGTTCTCCCCAACTCAATCCGAGTCCCACCTTGTGCACCTATCAATATGATGCAGGACCAAGTAACTAGACCTTTAAGAGAGAGAGAGAGAGAGAGAGAGAAGAAGAAGAAGAAGAAGAAGAACGGGTACTAAAACTAAATCTAGTCTTAGCCCAACCCTTTAAGGTCACTCCAAATAAGTCATTAAGTCACGCTGAGCTAACTGAACCTTAGGCCAAACCAGCCCCAGTTGGAGTACTACTTAAATCCCATATAAACATCAAAAGATACCAAAAGATAAAAATCAAGGGAGCTTTTAAATACACCCCAAAAATTTCTCTTCACACCCTAGTTTTAATTTTTTTTCAAAATTCCAGCAAATACCCTTGATTAAAATTACTCTTCTAACCCAAATACCAAAAATTAAATCTCTCCTCATTCCACCCCAACCTCCTTAATCAAACTCTCACCCAACAAACCCCTCTCTTTCTCCGAGACCAAACTTTTTTTTACACTCATCATTGTTTTCAAGCATAGTAATCACTCAATAAATCATCAAAGAGTTGAACTAAAACAGGAAAATCACTCCATGATATGTAATTTTTGTTTCAAAGCTTCTTCTTTTTTTCGTGTTTGGTTTAGCCACACAAGCCCGAACTAAAGGGTTCTGTTCGGCCTTGAGTGGCTGAACAAAATGGCTGTATTTAGCCACTCAAAGCCAAATATAACCATTTTGTTCGGCCACTCAAGGCCGAATAAAGTCATCGTGTTCGGCCATGTGCGGCCGAACAGACGTTTTTTTTTTATACGAATGTATATATTAACCCTTCTTGTGATGTTCCAATTTGAGGGTGATTTTTCAACTTAATTCAACAAGTTTTCCACCAATATAGTAATAAATTATACTAGTGAGTTTATCACACATGAGATAAAGTTGTTTGAAATTTTTTTGAGTTATTGTGCGAAGATTGTTTAAGTTATTGTGCTTCAATTTTTATGTTATTGTTTTATGTATACATATTCAAGAGCCAAGTAGCACTGTGTAAGTGGGCAGCTGATGTTCTGTGTATTTCTGTATGTTTTGATCATGGATTGCACCTATAAGATGAATGGGTATCGTATGCCCCTTGTAGAGATTGTTAAATTAACATCCACTGACATAACCTTCTATGTAGCTTTTGTATATCTCAAATATGAGAGAGAAGATAACTTTGCATGGGCACTGGATATTTTGCATCATTTGATGGATGATAATGCTCTTCCTCATGTTATTATGACGAACAGAGAGTTAGCTTTAATGAATGCAATCTCTACAATGTTTCTTACTATTGCACATTTATTATATAGATGACACATCAATAGGAATGTTATTGCGAAGTGTAAGAAGATGTTTTTTATAAAAGAGAAGCGGGACAGGTTCATCATGAGTTGAAACCTATTAGTTTTGTCATCGAAAGAAGAATAATACGTTAAACATCTTGTATTATTGAATAAAGAATTCAGCATGTATCCAGATGTACTCAAATATGTGCGAAGCAGTTGGCTAAACGTATATAGAGATAGATTTGTAGCTGCTTGGACGGATAAATGGATGCATTTTGGTACTACTACGGTGAATAGGGTTGAGAGTGCACATCCAAAGCTAAAGAGGTAATTAGGATCGAGAAAATGGGGTTTTGAGTATTCTTGGACAAGTATACATATTTTACTTGAGTTGCAACATGCAAACATAAAAGCATCTTTCGAGAAGAGTAAAATAGTCGTCTAACAAAATTTCATGTCTTTCGAATTTAAAGAGCTTTGAAGCAACATTTTCATAAAAGCCATGAAAATAATTTTGTCTAAGATGAAGCATGCCAAGTTTGTTGGCGTTGATGATGTTGCATGTGGTTGTGCTTGTCGACGCACACACGGATTGATATGCACCTATGAGATTGCAGACTACATAAGGCAAGGTCATCAATTCCTCTTAATTTTATACATCCACATTGACGTAATATTGACATGCTAAGTACCTCAACCCAGTTATACCCAGAGTTAGATTTGTACTAATGATGTGAAGATGTTTGTGCAAAAGTTTAATGAGCACAATTCTACAACAAAGTTATAAATACTGAAGAAGTTGAGAGAGATAGTAGCATCGGCCAGTTCACACCTAATGGAGTCAAAGGTGAAGTAAATAACCTGAGGTTGCCCACACATGAAAATTGATACATCTACACTGCATGAACTATCTACATTCAAAATTTTAGCTTTAGTGTAGGATATTCATTCTCCACCCGGAACTACAACTATGGTTGCCACTCTTCTCCAATCTTGGCAACCAAAACCTAAGAGGAAACAAAAGAAAAGATTAATTAATATATTTATAATAATGCAAATGATGATGTATTCGTTTATTTAACATATTATGTTTCCTTACTTCTTTTGTAGGTATTTCAAACCCGTTCAGTGACGAAACACACATCGACATCATACAATGAGGCATTTCCAATAGAGTTAAGGCCTTATATTCAACATGTTAAAATGTGGTAGCAAAAAGAAATTGTAGATTCAGGATAATTGCTAGATTGTTGGGATTGGGCGAAGATGGTTGGCGACATATCATAATGGATTTTCTAAACGAGTTTTATAGTCATGGGTAACATTATGGGCAGAAATACGGGACTTATGAGCGAGTTAATGAGATGATAAGTACACTATCATGCCTTGAGTCTGTCCTGTATATTCCTACTGGATAACCATGCCAGAATGCAAACATCTCATAGCATCGTACTCAATGTCATCCTATTTCACTTGAGCATGCAATAGTGCCTAACCTTCTTGTCACTTAGATCAAATCCATTGCTTGCAGCTGACCGGAGAGAAATTGCTATTGGGTTCTTTAATGGAAATCATTTCATTCAGGTATTTGTTGTTACCCATTTTATTATGTTGTTATTCTAAGTGTTTTAAACATTATGTAATGTTATCATATTTTTGCGAGTCTTTTTATCGTTCGGTCATCATATTCCGCCTATAAGGATGAAATGGTATCGGTATCGGTATCGATATACTAGTGCAGTAGGATGGGAGCTTCCAACATATCAACCCCGAATACAAGAATTCAAAGGCATTGTCAGTGCAGATGCAGACACACAAAAGATGATACATTTAGACGATTGATGTATTCAATGATGAGATATATTATATTTAATGACCGTTTTGTATTGTATTAATGTATATTTTAGCTTTTTAATAAAGTTTTCACTATTCATCAAAAGAATTATTTCATAAAACGATTAGATGGAAATATGATTGACTCATAAATCATATCAATGGAATTTAATATGCCAAAGTAAATGGGGTCATCCCTTATATAAATATAACGTCTCGTCATAAAATAAAATAAAAATATATGTCCTCTTCCCCTTTAGCTCTCCTCTCTTTGGTTTGTTTTTATGGTACTTATGAAAGAATTTGATGGCAGTGCAGGCACCGGGAGTAGTTAGAGCATCGAGAGCATCAGGAGCATCGGAAGCAGTGGATACATACGTTGGATCGATATGAACCTCCCCCAACAAGTGCTAAACCTGATGGAGTGTAGCGTACATGTTCGTCGGACTCCCATCAGGACCACTCGCAATGATAGGCTAGATAAAGCCTAATGCATGCCCAACATGTTCCTATATTCAAACAATAAATGCACATGCATAAGATTGATGCATATTAAAGTGAAAATAATAAATCATAACAAGATACGAGTGTATGAAATGAGATGCCTGATAAGTTGACACCGAGGGTGTGCTACTCTAGGAGGAGGGCTAGCTTGCATAGGTGGATCAATGCTCGGGGTTTAGCACAGACAGGTGGGACACAAGTGCATACCACTCCATGTAATCCAGGGTACAATCCCCATGTGGGCCTCAATTTTCGCACGACGGGTAAATCCCTTTTGAAAAGAGACTTAACTATCATAGGAAAATCCCCACAATGACTTGGAGTCGCCACCAGTCTTTTTAATGATGTGACTGGACATTAGTTTTGAAAACAAAACAAGTTTAAGTTTTTTAAAATGGTTTGCAATGCCTGACTCCACATTTAAACTAGTCAACTCCCAAATATTCTAAGGTAAGTTGTTCATTTATGAGTTGGGGAAGGTGTTAGGCACCCCACCTCATCTGCTTTCACGGTTTTGTACTTTAAACCCGTTACAGTCTAATGGTCAACTTGATTTATCAATTTATTGGTCTCACCCATTGCATTTTATCTTATTTTATTGAGATTAGGCAGAGAATCCACATGCCATTTCTATCAAAATTTTGGCAGTATAACGGCTGTAATATGGACCCCTAAGAATGAATAATGACCTCCATGTCACTTTCTTCAATAACCTAATAGTCCACATGTCAACAAAACACTTCAAATATATCATACATCCACCACATCATCACTGTCCACCCGACAGCTCTGTATCCATCATCATAACATCTTATGAGATTAAATCTAAACCAACTAAAGTGAACCACCAAGTTTAATAAAATATACAAAACTTAAAAAATAAAAGAATCAAAATAAGTTATATACAAAGCATTTAATGCTCCCACCTAGGCTACTGTGTGGGTCAAACCATTAAAATAGGCCAATTACCTGTTACATTATGTACAACCGCATTGTCACCCAACAACCAAGGCTTTTGGAGATCTCCTACATATAACATAGTTTGAAAGGTAAGTAAATCTTCCATCAAAGAATTGAAAATGAATAAAGAGAGCTAGGTAGATGAACATACCATTTTGATATTTCTTTTCACGCAACCAAGAATATCATGAGAGCTTAGTGGCAAGCAATAAGAATTATTTATATACAAGAACAATCAAAATAAGTAAATAAATGGATCGAAACTATTTCATTAGCATATAAAAAGATATAGGATTCCAATAAATTAATTTGAATTACTATTTAAATTGTCGAAATAAGGTGAACCAATACAAGAATAATATGCCAAGAATGCCTTATTGATTGAGTTATTGAGTCAAGTCAATGTCCAAATAAATGATCAACTAAACCTCCATTAGAACTAGCAGGTCTACCTCAGGATCCTAGATTCACCTAAGTTTTCTCACATACAACATGAATGAATATGTAATTTTATGCAAAAGCAAATCATTGCATTTTGTAGCAGAGAACACAAATTAAATGAAAATAAGTAAACAAAGAAAGACTATTCTATGCCAAGTGAAACAAGTTGTCAAATATACACTTAACACATTCACCTAAGTATCCTATATTTGCACAAACAAATCAAGATTTGAATACACAGCTGTAATGCCATGGTTTAGGTTTCCAAAATCCGAGTTCTTGTCTGCAATTGACACATTATCCATATCGGGTGGCAAGTATCACTAGCATTGCTTACACATTCCAATTTCTTAACTGTTATAACAAGAGACAACCTCAATTTCCAACTTACATAAACAAAGTAAGAGAAGGATAAACTTCAATTCGTATAAGCAAGAGTGGTGTTAACCAAGAGAGTATAAGGAATTGGGAAGCTACGTCAGTTCCTACATTAAAAACAAACAATAAAACACCATGCCTTAGTAGTAATCCAACAACAATACTATATAACCACATAAATAAGGAGTTTGAATCATTCCTGTTATATATAGAATTTGCAATAAAGAGTAAAGAACTCCAATCAGTCAGCTGATACACTTTCTATTGAAAACCCAAAACTCTAATCAGGATGGCTAACTTGTCCTATAGCCAAGTCATCTTTGCAAGGCATGCACAAAGATGCTGTGACATTTATGAATGCAAAAACCCCTCAACAATGTGTGAATTAACCAAATGCATAACAATGAAATTCAATCCCTCCCACCATAAATTAGTAGAGGATTCCCCCTCCAACCAGGTCTAAATGCTTCAATAACCTAGCTCATCTCTCCAATAAGAAATTTACATGACAATAGGGCTGTCCATCCATGGAAGTGTTAGAGAAAAATAAATAAACCAAAAAAGTGGGCATCTCCTGACTATCCCATGATCATATCACTAAAAGGAAAGAAAAACAAAACATAATCAATTTTTTTTTTGATAAACAGATAGATAAGAGGGCAGACATCCTATGCAAATTGTCAAAGAGACAACACCATCTTTGGATAAAAATTATAGAGTAAGCAAACAAACACTATGCTTCAATCGTTCACAACAACATCAGTAAGAATAAATAAGTAAACAAAACTCACATAGCATGTCTAAATTGTCCAATGAAGTGTCAAACAAATGACAAATAAACAAAATCAACTTAACCTTAATGTTGCACACAAATATGATTCAGCTTCTTTGGATTTCCTCTTCCTAGCATGCATTTGGGGAGAGCGTAGGGGATCAAGCACATCAATCAACCACGTCAGGGGGTAATACCATGATCTGGGCTTGGAAGAAGGGGATTTGGTCTTGGGTTTTCAAAAATGGGTGACGGGTGAAATCACCCTATTGTTGATCTAGGTTTCAATGGGGAGCCAAAATGAACTCCCCTTCAATAACTTGGGATTGGGGGTTTTATAGAGGGGAGAGACAATGCTAGCTTAAGAGAGAGAAAAGTAGGGGCATGGGGTTTAGGATGTTTTGCATGCAAAGGGAAGGATTGGGAGATGGAGATGGGTCTGCGGGGAGAGGCATGAGGGATGGGAGCGATTAGGATGGGTGTTGCAGTGGGGTGTTGGTAGAGAGACAGAGAAGTTGCGTGAGGGAGGGGGATCTGCATGAGATAGAAGAAAGTGGGAGAGGGTTGCAGGTGGCTTGCATGAGAGAGAAGAAAGTGAGAGAAAGAGAGAATTAGGGAAGAGAGAGGGCACAAGGCTAGAGAGAGAAAGAGAAAGTGAGGGCGAGAGAGAGATTAGAGAAGAGAGGGGAAGAGAGAGTGAGCACGGGAGAGGGGGGTTACCTAGCATCAAGGGGTGCCTGTGGTCATGGGCTCCCCTTTGTGTGTGCGATCGAAAAGAAAAAGAAGAGAGAAAAATGGGGAAAAAGGAAGAAAGAAGAAGGGAAGAAGAAGGGGGTTTCCAAGAAGAGAAGCCGAGGGAGAGAGAGAGAGAGTTGGGGCTAAAGAGGGAGAGAGGGAGCTTGCAGGGATAGAGAGAGAAGAGAGGGTTTTTCCTTCTCCATGCGTAGGGATTGCGGCAGGGAAGAGAGGGAGCTGAGAGCGAGGGGGAGAGAGAGAATCAGGGGGAAGAGAGAGAGAAGAGGAGGAGAGAGCCGTAGAGAGGGAAGAGAGAGGAGAGAGAGAAAAGAAGCGAGAGGGGTTCCCTCCTCTCTGTGCAGGGGCCGACAACCAAGAAGAAAAGAAAAGGAGAGAGAAAAGGAAAAATAAAAAAAGAAAAGAAAGAAAGAAGGAAAGAAAGAAAGGAAAGGAAAAGAAAGGAAAGAAAAAAAGAAAAAGAAAATAATAAATAAATAAAATAAAATAATAATTAATGAAGCATAAAATAAATAATAGTAATAATAATAAGGCAATAAAGGGACACTGGGTGGATTTGATCGATCGGAGTTCACTGGATTATGAGAAAATGTTAGGAATTGTTCTACCCATCCACTGACTCAAAGAGAAACGCCAGAACTAGGAGTCATGCCAAAATTAGGTGCTTACACTACCCATTCTTATCCCTCCATCCAACCATTGATTCAACCAATTTAAGGCTATAAATAACCCTAAATTGGTTGAGGTAGAGGTTGGCAACCAAAAATCCTAACCCTAAGGAGAAAAGGAGGAAAGTTCAAGTCACCCCCAACCCTTGGCAAGGTAAGCCTAAACCCAGTCCCTAGTCATGTTCTACACTTCAAATCACATCTTTTGATAACTATTATGCTATCTAATTTATGCTAGAGCACTGCTCTAATTCAAGTACTTAGTAAAGGCTCAGCAGCCTCTACTTTGTCTTATTTTTGACCTATTTCGATGTCAATTTTTGTTTGAATTTTGTATAGGGCTTCTCAAGCCCAATTTTTACTATGTTATAATAGACATATGTAGGGTATTCCGTATTTAATTTTGTAATTTTTAGAGCTGTGGAAGGCCTCGAGATGGCCCCCTAAACAAACCTAAAAAACTGGGTCTTTTGAGACCTAATTTTGGGGAATATTTGTGGAATTTATTTTGAATTATTTATGCATGATCTTGAGCTCAA
>JAOXJP010297435.1:0-18433 GCA_025762735.1 Platanus orientalis | reverse complement strand
CAAGCCCGGATAAAGGAGGAGGGTGGCGTCAGGTTGAGAGCCGGCCTTAATAAACTACTCAAACCTTAAACATGTATTTGGGTTTATATACATTGTTATGGGTGTATAAGAGTTGAGATATAAATACCACCATATGTAGAGATATAGTATTCCCATATGATTGACCCACCATCGTGTACACTCTCTCTCTTATCTCTTTATCTTCTTCCTCTTTTTACTCTTTTTTCTTGATTTATCACCATTACAGGTCTACAACTTGGTATCAAAGCAGGTTTAGTCACAAGTTCGAATCCTGGTGGAAATATTTTCATGGATGTAGTGTTGTACACATGTGTACGCATTGTCTAGACTCGTGCCTAGTCCCCAAGTGTGTTCCTCCTGAGGGGGTATTGAAGTATATTAATTTGTGTATGTCCTAACATCTTAAGGTATTAGGAAAGTTGGTTAGTTCACTGTCAACATGGTAACAGAGCGTGGCACCATGATCAAGACAACATCGCACACCTAGGGCAGTGTTGACGTTAACATCTATATGGCTGACATTAGTAAGGTTGTATGTTGTCAGAGCTCAAAATTGCCTCCTATTAATTATAGTGATTTTTCCAGTTTTTTTTTTAATCTCCAAGATGTGTTTTCCAAACAATTCTTTGAAATCTTTGAAAAAATATCCAAATCTGATGAATCCAACAAATCCGATCAGATCTGTAAGTTTTTTTTCCTTCAATCTTAAGTGGATGTGTTGTTTTGTTTTTTTTTTTTTTTTTTTTGTTAGTGTTCAAAACTAGTTTGACAGGATTTGGTGAAGATTAAGAAGAGTTGTGTTCATTCTACAATTAAAAATCATACACTAGACTGCTATTCACATTTTCTCCCATCAGTTTTTTGCTCTAAAAATTGGTATTTCTCTATTTAGATCATGATGGATCTTCTTAATATGTGTATTGAAGCTTCCTTGATATTCTCTTCTATGTCTAAAGTCCGGATTTGCGATCTGGCCCCCTCACTACTTCTATGGTGGCGGGTAAAAGGCTGTGTAGCCATGTGACCAAGGTGTGCAATCAAAGTTGAACGTGTGTAGTAGTTGATAGACTTGTGTAAAGGTCTGTCGTTCTTCGTTTCAACCTCTCGTAGTCTTAATTTTTCTTCGTACATAATGTCGGAAGAAATCCAAAGTTCAAGCCAAATTAGGGGGGGGGGGGAAGAAACATGTTGAAAGCATTCAAGTATTCGAGTTTTAGTTGGGTTAAATTCGAAGTATGAGCAGGTGCAAGTCATGATCCTTGGGAAGGTCATTTTCCTTCTTTAAATGAGGTGTATGCTCATATTCACAAGGAAGATAAACGTCCCAAAGTGATGAATTTTTCTTCTTCCTTTGAGAAATCAGCTTTCGTCTTTACTTCCACTAGAGGTGGTCGTGGTGGAAATATAGGACGTGGCCGTGGTGGTAAACTCAATTTCACTTCTAATCATAGGAATCACCTTAAGTGTGAACATTGTGATCGGTCTAGGCATACTAAAGATCAGTGTTGGGACCTCCATAGACGACCCCAAGATCTACCTCCACGTAATTTCCATCATGGTGGATCTGGTAGTGGTAGAAAAGGTCAGTTTAGTACAAGCAAATTTAATGCTCATTCAATCACTACTAGTCTACTACACCAATAGAGATGACAATTCCAGCTCCTGCCCCAGCTTTTATGCCCTTTGGTTCTTCAGATAAAGATCTATCTAGGGATGAGATTAAGGCCTTCAGACATTTTGTTTCTCAACTAAAGCATTTTTCCTTTCGGTACATCTGTGTCTGCCTTATCTGCCTCTATCTATAGTCCACAGTGCTCCTGGATTATTGATTCATGGACCTCTCACCACATGACCAGTTTGTCATCCCTCTTCACATCTTACAGTTTCTGTTCAGAAAAGAACAAGATCCAAATTACAGATGGTTCACTGTCTTCCATAGCTGGACAGGTAGATATTCCTATCACCCCTGATCTACGTTTGTCATCCTTGTTACATGTTCTTAACTTCTCTTTTAATTTGTTATCTACTAGTCACATTACTAAAAATATTATCTGTTGTGTTATTTTTTTTCCTTCTCATTATGTGTTTCAAGACATGGTGACAAAAAAGACAATTGATTTGGGACATGAGAAGGATGGCCTATATCACTTAGATTCCATTTTACCAGTAACTACATCAGCAATAAAGAGGGATTGTTCTACCTATAGATCAAATGAGTTATTCACTTGGTATCATCACTTGGGTCATTTATCTTTTTTTTTGTCGTGGTAAATGTTCTCTCAGTTTTTTTGTTCTAAGTCTACTTTCTTTTGTGAGCCATGTTAGTTAACTAAACATTATAGATTTATTTACCCCATTAGCAATGATAATAAAAGTTTCATTCCATTTTCACTTGTGCACTCTGATGTGAAGAAGCCTTCCCCTACTAATTCTACATTTGGTTTTCGATACTCTATGACATTTGTGGATGATTGCTCTCATGCTATTTTTAGGTTTATTTGTTAAAAACTAAGAGTGATGTATTTGCAGTATTTAAATTCTTGCATAATATGATTACTACCCAGTTTAACACCAAACTTCAAATTTTTGTGATCTGATAATGGTGGAGAATATCTTTCTCATGAGTTTTCCTCATTCATTGATTCATCTGGCATCATTCACCAGACCACCTATCCGAGCACTCTTGAGTAGAATGAGGTAGTTGAAAGGAAAAATAGACATTTACTGGAAATTTCTTGTGCAATCATGTTTACCATAAACGTGTCAAGGACTTTTTGGTCTGAGGCTATTCAAACAACAGCTTACCTCATAAAGAGGATGCCCTCGCAGGTCTTATCTCATAAATCTTTTCTTAAATTATGTCTCCAAATTCCACTTTGTTTCCTTTGCCACCCAGAACCTTCGATTGTATTTGCTGTGTACATGTGTCCAAATCTGATCATACCAAACTAGATCCAAAAGCATTAAAATTTATATTTTTGGGCTATGGGGTGAATCAAAAAGTGTACAAATGCTTCCATCTCTATACTTGGCTTTATTTTGTGTCTCGGGACGTAACCTTTTTTGAGTTTGTTACTTTTTCTCTCATGGGACATCTTTTTAGAAGGGAGCAGGCTTAAAGTATCGCGCACTATGTACCAGTATCACAGGATGCGGGTATAATACCCCCTTGTAATCCCAATCTCCCAAGTAATTCCCACGTATCACGGCATGTGCCACATGATTCGCACGTTATATGGTTTAAAGTATTGCGTGATACGTACCGGTATTGCGGGTTGGGGGGATGAGAGCCCCTTGTAACCGGAATCTCCCAGGTAGCTCCCATGTATCGTGATACGCATCACATATATTGCACGATACATGAGAATTTTAATGCATTTTAACTTAAAAGGGATAAGAGATGCATCGTGTCTCGTGTCTCCCATCTCCCGACCTTATTGCAAGTTGTAAAAACCACAATAAATCTCTTTTTCTGTGAAACTTCATAGATTTAGTTTCTTAAAGCTAAATCTAAGATTCCATTTGAGTCCATTTCGATCTAAAACCTTTTTTTGAGCCATATCAAAGGTTCAAACCCGAAACCCCAATTTTCGTCAAAAACTTCAGTATGTTCCCAATTTTTACCAATTCTTATATATTTTTTATATGTCATGCTTATGTGATAGATCTACACATTCACAGAGTTAAAAATAATTTTTGGAAATTAAAATTTTTATTTTGAATAAATAAAATTCAAAAAATAATACCAAATGGACATTGTTTGGTCTAATTTTTTTTATATGACATATTATAGCCCATTATGCACATAACATGTCAATTTGGTAGATTTATGAGATAAAATATTTTTGTATTATTTAATAAATTAATAAATAAAATACCAAAAAATTAAAAAAATACAGGAAGCATATTAAAATATATTGTGTATGTTTCTCTTAATTTTACAATTTTTTATGTATTTTTTTAATTTTTCTTATTTTTTGTAAAAAAATTAATTAAAACTTTTAAATTTAAAAAAAAAAATCATAAAATTACATCAAACACGTGGAACATTTTGAAACATACTGTGTATGTTTCTTTATGTTTTCTATTTAGTTGCATATGTTATTTGTATTTTTATTTATATAATTTCTTTTTTATTTGTAGGATTGTGAATATGCCTCGCTGATTGTGCAACCAAAAAAAAGATATTGGGTGACAGTATTGCACTATGATTGGTGGGGTAAATGAAAAACAAAATGCAATTATTGTGGGAATAAGATGTATGGTGATAGGATAACCCGACTGAACCAACATCTAGTCAATAGGAAACATAAAGGGTACCAATTCTTAACTATTGATACCCAAGTGTGTAATAAAGTGTAATGGTTTATAAGTGTTTAATGATGCTTATTATAACATTTCCTAAAGTTTCATTCAAAAATTCCAGAACTTACAGTGTTTCCATAGATTCCATAGGCGATAACATATGTCATGATGGTGATAGTTCTCCAAACCATCATAGATGGTTGTTTTTTATATGTAATGATTCATAACTGTGTATTAGTGTTTATTTTATCAAATCATGAAGTGTCTTAAAAAACATTCCTTCATTTTATTAGTGGTTGTGTGTTCCCATGAGAGAACAGTGTTCCTCCTGGGGGTGTTGAAGTATATTAATTTGTGTCTCTCCTAACACCTTAAGGTTTTTGGGAAAGTTGGTTAATTCACTATTAACCAATCAGCCTATCACTATCATCCTCCTCGAGTCAATGATTTGGCTCAATATGTGTTACACATGGCTTAAAACCTACGATCCCAACTTGCTTCAATATGTTTAATACATTCTTTCTTTAAGAGATAAAAATATCATGTTTTGTATTGGCAGCCTCAATCCCAAGCACGTACATAAGTGAACCAAAATTTTTAATTTCAAATTCCTTCGGTAAACTACCTTTAAGTCAGGTAACTTCTAAGTCGTCATTACCTATCACTATGATATCATCCACATATACAATAAGTGCTTCCAACCTTTGGCCTTGTTGCTTCACACAAAGTGTATGATCAATCCAACATTTTTTCTATCCAATCTTCACTGTGGTTGCCCTAAACCTTTCAAGCCATACTCGTGGTGATTGTTTCAGTACATATAAGGCTTTCTTCAACTTGTGTACTTTCCTTTTGGCACTTGGTACCTGAAAACTGGGAGGTGGTATCATATAAACTTCTTCTTCTAGATCTCCATGTAGAAAAGCATTTTTCACATCGAATTTGAAATAGTGGCCATCCTTGATTAGCAAGTAGGGAAACAAGCACTTTTACAGAGTTCATCTTTGCCATTGGGGAATATCCAAATATGTCTCTTGATAATTAATGCCAAGGGCCTGTGTGTACCCTTTTACTATTAATCAAACCTCATATCTTTCAACTAAACCATCAGATCAATGCTTTGCACTAAATACCCACTTGCATCAAACTGAAATGTTCCCTTGAGGAAGATTTACTAATTCCCATGTATGAATTTTTTTCACTGCACTCATCTCTTCCTCCATCGCAGCCTTCCATCTTCTTTTTCTCTTTTTTTTTGATACCAAGGAATTTAGGCCTCTTAGAGCACCTAACTAAATCCTCGGGGCGCGTCGGTTTTTTACACCCAAGCAAGTGGCCCCAAGGAAGTAGGTTTCGAAGTCAGGACCTCCACTTCTTAAGGCATGATCCTAGCCAACAACACTACTCCTTGGAGTTCAACCCTCCATCTTAGTTGTGAAAAAGTCTCTAGCACACTACGAGGTACAGACAAAGAAGCATAGAAACTTTGAAAGAAATGATATAAGGCCTGATAAGACACAAAATGAGATATAGGGTATTGAGTACAAAACCGTACACCCTTTTTAAGAGCAATTGGCTTATCAATATCATCAGAATGAAGAGGAGAAGGAATATAGCCTGCTTCAAGAACTGGATCTAAAGATGACTCCTGGATGAGGTTATGACTTATGAGAATTCTGATCTTACTTTTCTTAGATAATTAATGACCAATTTTATTGAAGAAAAGAAAAATTACTAGTACAACAACAATACGTTAAAGATATTATATCTCCACATCCGAGAAATCCAAACCTATATAAATGGAAGACATGCCCTCCCCACAGTTGGCTAATTTATCAATCATCCTATTACAATCTCTAGGAACATGAACAAAGGACACCCCTAACATAGAAGAAATCGCATTTATCTAATAAAGGATATGAGCCATTTCCATGACCATCACCCTTTCCCAACCCCCAACCCACCACAGAGGTTCAATCCCCCTCCACAATGCAACCATAAACATCCATCTTCCTTAACTCTCTAAGACCCATGAGGAGGGCCATAGTCTTAGCCATAATGGAGTCACAAACCCCAAAGGACCACATTAAATGCGAACAACATTTCTTGAGCTATTTCTAATTACACATCCAAACCAACCCCCCGAGCCCGGATTGCCTTTGGAAGAACCATCGAACTTCCATTTTAGCAAGCCTTCAAAAGGAGGCACCCACTCCAAAGACACCATCCTAGTCCTTGGAAGTTTAATAGAAATTGCGGTCTTCCAATCCACCATAAGCATAAAAGAAGAAAATTCCTTGAACTCTTTGGAAGCAAGAACCTAGCCCCCCACCTCTCGAAATCATTGCTTTGCTTTTTGCTTTGGTTATACACCTACAACTTAGACTCGCCCTTGCCATTAGCACCATCATTAAAATGATATGAAGGAACATGAATAGGGAATGGAAGAGACGATTGAGAAGACAATTCTTCATTTGACCTCTCCCCCTAATGAGATGTCTTAGGAAAAGAAAAGAAGGGAATGGACTCAAAGAATGTCACATCCTGGGAAACAAATTTTTGACGAGAAAGAGGATGATAACATTTATATCCCTTCTGATTCGTAGCATAACCCAAGAAAACACACGTAAGTTCTTTAGGGACAAGTTTGGCGCGAGCATATTTAAAGATATAGACAAAAAAAAATGCCTACGGGTTTTGAAAGGGGAAACAAGGTGGAAGGAGAAAGGATTTGAAGTGGAGTTTTGTAAGAAAGAACCTGTGTAGGCATCTTGTTCATCAGATATGTTGCAATGTGAATGGCTTCAAACCAAAAAGTCTTTGGAACATTCATTGTAAATATGATAGCATGAGCAATTGCAAAGAGATGTTTGTTTTTATGTTCAACCACTCCACTTTGCTTTGGAGTACTAGGATATGAAGTGAACAAGACCATACTCATCAAAGAAATAAGAGAAACTACTAGATAAGTATTCTCCACCATTATCCAAATGTATTATACAAAGTTTTGCATCATACTGAGTGACAAAAATGTTATGAAAGGATTAAATGCAGCACACACATCACTTTTATTATTTAATAAAAAAATCTCACATATCTCTTGGAAAATCATCCACAAAAGTGAAAAAATATATATTGGAATCCAAACAATGAAGTAACAAGTGCAGGACCCCACATATCGGAATGCACAATTAAAAAAAAAGATAGACAAACTTTTATTCTTGTCCACAAATCCCCACACTCACACGTAAAGTATGTAAACTGAAGAAGGCAGTCTACAGATTGAAGTAATCACCAAGGGCATGTTTTAACAAATTTAGCCTGCTGTTCTTAGCTAATGATCTACTTTGAAGCCAAGTTGATTACTCTATATTTGCTTAACATAATGCTAGTCATTATCATGCTTGTTGTTTATATTGATGATACCATGGTTGCTGATGATGTGTATAGATAATTGCCTTAAAGACATATCTAAGCAGTATTTCCATAAAAAAGGATATTGGACAGCTTCCATACTTCTTAAGTATCGAGGTAGCGAGATCAAAAGCTAACATTATTTTATCCTAAAGGAAGTATGTCATTGACTTATAATCAAAAATTGGCTGTTGGAAGCAAAACCCAGTGATACCCCCATGGATTCTAAACAGGTCGATGATGGATCAAAGAGATTTATTGATGACCCAGGAAGATATCGAAAACTGGTTGGTAAACTCATTACTTGAATATCAGCCAACCATTCATAACCTTTGCAGTTAATGTTGTCAGCTAGTTTATCCAGGCCCTTATGCACCTCATATGTAGGCTGTGGTGCGTACTTTGGAATACCTTGAAAGGGCACCAGGTAAAGGAATACTGTATCAGTCCAATGGTCATCTTCAGGTAGAAGAATCTTCAAATGCAGATTAGGCAAGAAATCCACAGATAGGAAGTCTACCACATGTTACTGTACCTTTGTTGGAGGAAACTTGTTAAGTTGGAGAAGCAAGAAGCATAGTGGAATTGCAAAGGCTAGTGCAAAGGCGGAGTATAGAGCCATGGCCCATACTGCATGTGCACTTATATGGATGACATCCTTGATGGCTCCAATCAAAAGCCAATGAAGCAGTATTGTGATGATCAGGAAGTAGCTCATATTGCCAGCAACTCAGTTTTCCATGACACAAACAAACAAATTGCAGTTGACTATCACCTCATGAGATAAAAAGTGTTGAACAAAAAGGTCTCAATACCATATGTGAGATTTAAAACCAACTTGCAGATATGTTCACTAAAGTTTCTTTGTCACAGCCAGTGGGAGAGAAATCAATTCAAGCAGGGCATTCATGACATCTATAGCCAGCTCGAGAGGGGAGTGTTAATGTTTGATGTATTAGAATGCATTTTGTTGGCTGTCATGGACGATTAGACAATATATAATTAATGTAAGGGTAGAATAGGCATTTTGAATTTGATTACTTATTAGTGGCATGTCAGTAAAAATCTTATAACAGAGTTATATAAAAGGGGAAGAGAGGATGTGGGTTATGTTATGCACATCCTCTCAACTCTCTCAAGCTCTTTTCCCTCTTTATTCTTGCAGTGATCAATTCAGATTAATACGGAAGCAAGAGGAAGTACTTACAGGGCTATGACATTTCCATTCCTACAAGTAACGTGGGACCAGCTAAAGCATGGACTCACAAGATAGTCGTTCCAATCTTTAATTCTGTTATCGGAATCATTTAGAGCCCTCAGAAACTCAACTAAAGCCTCACCTGAAATATTAACAGAAAAATAAAATCTATCCATCAAGCCGATGGAACAACCTCCAAAAACAGAAAATCATGAACCGAGTCAACAAGGTAAAGTATTAAAACATTCACCTTTCTGGACCATAATCACTTTGTTCATATATGAACATCAAGAAAGGAAGTACATTACTCACATGCAAACATAACATTTTCTCACAAGTTCTCCCATAGCCCTAGCTTGGTTACAGGAAAAGAACTTGTGGAAGTAGTTGCTGATTTAGGAGCAGGAGCATCAAAGTGTAATTTCTCAAAAAGTTGAGTAGTGGGAATAGGAAGGAAGTATCAATATAATTTTCTTCAAATTCTAATTTATTTATTAATTATATAAGTAAAATTTTTAATAATTCAAAATCCAAGAACATAAGGAATTAAAAAAAATATATGGATATAAAGATAGATTGGATAAAACCATGGTAGAGATAGTTAGGATTAGAAGAGATGCTGCGGTCTCAATGCAAGATCAAAAGTAAAGGTGAGATTGATATGTATGTAAAACCTGAGGTAGAAGAATCGTACAACTAAGACCAAAGTACATCAATATCTTTCTTGAAATCTGAAAAATCAAAGTTTACATTGAGTTCATCCAAACAGTTAGTATGGAATATGCTAATAGAAATGATGGATCCATTTGATATGAGTCAAGAGAGTAGCCACCAATCACTTGAAACAAAATGGCTGCAAGGAATTAGGCATAAGTAGATGATGAAGTGGAAACATAAAAAAATATAATAGAAAAAATAAGTCCTTAGCAATAGTTTGAAATGACTTTTCTATATAGCTAAAATATATATAGAATGCAAGTTCAGTAAAAATATGAGTAGAAATGAGGGAGTAGTTAAGATTGATAACCAAGAAATACCACAGAGTGACCATTTTCATTATCTCAGCTCAATCATGCACAAGGAAGGAGATTGAAAAGAGGTTGCTCATAGAATTAGAGTGAGATGGTTGAAGTTGAGAGGTTCTTCTGGAGTGTTGTGTGATAAACTAATACCACTAAAACTGAAGGGAGAATTTTATAAGAAGGCTATAAGACTAGCCATGCTTTATGGAGCGGAATGGGGCAGCCAACAGACAACAAATACATAGAAAATGTGTGGCTGAGATGAGAATGTTATGCATGAGTGGCAAGACTAGAAAGGATAAATTAGATAAATCCCTTCGTGGGAGCTTAGGTGTAGCACCAATAGTAAATAAGATGAAGGAAAGTCGACTGAGATGGTTTGGTCATGTGTAATGAAGACTGTTGGCTGCACTAGTGAGAAGGAGTGAGACAATACAAGTTGAAGATGCTAAAAGGACAAGAAGAATGCCAAAAATGACTTGGGTTGAAGTAGTGAGGAGAGACATGGTGGCTTATGATTTAACAGTAGACATGACCCTAAATAGAGTGGAATGGCAGATTAGGATTCCTATATCTGACCCCAAGTAGTTGGGTTAGGCTGTTGTTGTTTCTGTAGTTGTTGTAGCTAAAATATATCCCATCAGCAACCAACCAGGAAAAAAAAGCAAGTGTTTTAAGATTCTACCAAATAAATGGGTATAGGTTCAACAATGTCCAGATGATGAGGAAGTCAAGAGTATTAGTATTAATTACTTCTCCAGCTATTTATTTTTGGACATTTAATATAGACCGAAGTTGGAAGGAATTGATTGAAGATGCATTTAGGAAGACACAGTGGAGTAGTTAGAAAAAGGAGATAAGCTGAAGATGAGATTAAGGAGACCATTTTTTACCGGAACAAAGAAAAGGCATCAGACTCGCATGGTTTAAATTTGTGTGTGTGTGTGTGTGTTACGTTTTGCCAAGAATTTTTAGATATTGTGAAGGGTGAAATAAATCAAGTGCTTGATGAGTTCAACAAAAGAGGAGTCATAAACAAAAGAATGAATGCTATGTTTCTAGTTCTTCTGAAGAAGAAGAGCAAGGCCTTGGAGATTTTATGATGTAGGGCAGCCTATGGATTTAAGGAATCCAATAAGGAATCCAAGACTGTACTAAAAGGAATATAGATGGGTTGAATAGTATGGTAAATAAGGTTTATAGAATTTTTAAAAGAAAAGATAAGAAATCAAGAAATCAAAATTTTTATGAATATTTAATAAGGAAGTTGATAGAAAAGGATTTGAAAAAAGAAGAAGAAACAAAGAGAAGATCAAGAAGGAGATGAAGAATTCAAGTGAAGAAAGAAATCTTACCTAAGATCACCTAGAACTTCACACTATTGAAATCATCAATCAAAATAAACTTTCATTCATAAAAATTCTGTTTAAACAAACTCCATCTCCCCATAGTTAGAAACAAAACCTAGGAAAACCTTGACCACAAAGAAAATACCTAAAGAGACTCCTAATTGTAAGACTTTGAAAAACACAAATCCTGTCATATTATGATATCTTGCCCTTGCCAGTATTTTGGTCATAACTCTCCCAAATCACATCAGATTCGCAAGACCTTGAAATCGTCAAAATCAAGATAAATGGGTAAAGATTTCACTCCCCAAAATAGAGTCTAAATAAAAGTGACAGAAAAAAAACTTTTTACTTTACTAAAAATTAAATAAAATCAATTCTACTTAAAAATAAATAAAAAGCCCAAATTGACTGGCAAAAATCTAACCTAGATTAACCCAAAATTGATAAAATTAAAAACTATTGACAAAAAAAAATTTAAAACAATAATATCAATAGTAGTTTTGTAACTGATTACTGGATATTTCTTGGTGCTACATCACTTTAGAAAGATAAGTTTGGTAAGAAAAGTATATAAAATCATTTATAAGAATCTTTTCTTTGAAACTTAGAGAAGTGTTTGGTCAGCCATTTGCCCTTCTCTAGGTGTTTTTGTGAAGCATAAATAAATGTTCAACGGTATTCTTATAGCAAATGAATGTGTTAAAGAAAAAAAAATGTAATTGGGACAAAAGAGGCTGGATTGAAAGAGAGTTACATACAAACCTTTTAGCCATATCGATTAGAAGTTCCCCAATAGTCTCTAAAAAGGAAGGGTTCCGATTGGACCGATTCTAGACAGAGAGTGTCTCAATGAATGCATTTTGTCAGAATTTTTTTTTATCATCATTAATGGTTCTCTTGAAAGTTTCTTTGGTATCTTAAAATCCTTCGACAAAAGATGCTTTACACTCTTTCTCTTCACGATTGTGTGAGATGTGCTTAGTATGCTTCTCCAAAAGGCATGGGGTCGAAACCTGGTAAGAGTTTCCCTTGTGAGAAGGAATAGAGTAGAAGTATCCTACCTACAATTTGCAGATAATATACTTATATTTTACAAGCCAACCTAAACATGATCATTAACGAATTAGTATCTTAAAAAGAAATTAAGGAATTTTGGGCCTTTAAATGAACTTAGGTTAGAATAGTTTGGTAGGTAGCAACTTTGGGAATGAGGAAATCAGAAGTTCTACAGATATTTTGGATTTTCAAGGTATGCGATGCAGGATTAACTAGCTTCAACACTAGAAAATTAGACCTTTCAGCCTCTAATCACAAAGCAGTCAATTAGGGTTTAATAGGCTAAAAGGGAGAGATTTGATGTCTAGAGTTTAAGGAATTATGTTCAGGTTGAAGGAAAAAAGAACTGATCTTAATTTCATATTTGCAGAAGTTCAGCAATTTGTAAGGGCTGATTAGGTTTAAAGGAGAATAATTAGGTTTTCAGAAGAGTTTGATTTTCTGAAGAGTGAAGAGATATCGTGGAAGGGTTATAAACAAAGGGGGTGGCAGGTATGGCATTGATTTCATTGAAGATGTTATGGGTAAGGCCAGATGATTTTCAGATTTGGAGGAATAACCTACAAGCCACGGATTTATGAGAATTCATAACGGTTGAGAGTTTAGGATAGGATTTGTGGAAGGTTGATGGGTTGTTATATGGATTGTGAGAGGATGATTATAGGCTGCTGCAATGGAGAAATAATGGATAAAACACAGAAACAGAGGTAGAAGAAGGAAGAAGATGATGGAAAAAAGAAGATCAAGAAGAGAATAAGAAAAAATTCCTATTAATGTGATATTTCTTATGCTGTTAACATGATTATAATCATTTATACATGGAGCTGCAGACTATCCACCTAGAGGCAGCTAAGAGGATACTATGTTATCTTAAGGCTAACCCTGGTAAGGACTTAATTCATCACAAGATGGTCATCTGTTTGTAGAAGGTTACACTAATGCAGGATTAATCACAGATCTAAGATCTACTTCTATGAGTTGTACTCATGTGGAAAAAAATTTAGTTATATAAAGAAGGAAGAAACAACAAGTATTGGCTAGATCCAATGCTGAAGCAGAGCACCTGGGCATGGCTCATGAAGCTTGTGAATTACTATGGGTAAAGATACTTTTGACAGAGCTTGGATTTCCAATTCATTCATAAATAAAGTTACACTGTGACAATAAAATGCCAACAATATTGCTCATAATCCAGTTCAGGGTGATAGGACCAATGAAAATTTCAAAAACCAATGTTACATCCATGGATACACACCGCTTGTTCGTGATTCCATGACTGGATGATTACATTTATAACCTTTTTTTTAAAGATGGATACCAAAGGAAGATATATTTGAGAGATTTTAGAGCCAATTTAATATGGTCCAAATGGGGGATATGGACATATTAGACACCCAAAAACTTTTGAATGAATATAAAAGAAGAGAATGATGATCAGGACGACAAAGCTTAAAGGGAGTTTAAAGTGTAGCACCCTTGAAGGCACTAGATTACTAAGAAATTATGCAGTCAAAACAGCTTCAAACCAAAAAAAAAAAGTTCAGAACATTTACACCAAAGAGGAAAGGTCAAGCAAGCACCAAAAGGTGTCTTTTTTCTTTCAACAACACCATTATATATATATTTGGAACAAAAACCATGATTAAAGTATTAAACTAGGCATAGATCATCTTATGAAAAGTCTTAAAGATGGTATAAACTTCATTTTTAGATTTCATAAAATAAACCTATGTAATTTTGAGTGTAATCATCAACAAATGTAATAAAGTAGTGATACTCAAACAAAGAAACAATTGGAGGTGGTCGCCAAACATCAGAATTAACAATTACAAATAAAGCAGTCTTTTTATTATTACTGAATGAAAAATATGTATGACAATAGCTATACATCTCAACAGATTCACATTCAAATGAAAATGAAAATGAAGGACTAAAAAAATTAGGAAGCTAACAGTTTAAAGACTAGAAGTGACCCAACCAGTAATGCCACTAAATTAACTTGTCTTATTAACACTACTACTACTAGGAAGATAGAGGCCACCATCCTCAAACACTGCCAACCATCCTCCTTGTCTCCAGGTCCTAAAATATACAATGAGTGAGAAAAATGGTGACAGTATAATTCAATTGTTAGGCTACAAATAGACAAAACATTGCAGAAAACTTAAGAGATATGAAGAATAAAAGATATAGAAGCAAGGTGAAATTTCAAAATTTCCTTTTCCTGACATCAAAGAGAAAGACACATCAAGAATTCTAGCTTTATCAGTACCTATACGAATATGATATGGGCAAAACACAAATGATATACCTGTCATATGATCAGGAGCACTAAAAGTAGGATTCAAGGTCAACAAATTAGGAGAAACAAGTTAAACTAAAGCAAAAGTACCTATGTGAGTAAACATAGAAGTGAAGTAGTTAAGGGACATTTCAGTTGGGTAGTAATCCATCACAAATTCCTCTAAGAATTGTAACAATTTCCTTGAAGGAGATCACATCTTGCCAAAATACAGCATGAGTCACAAGCTAAGATGAAGTAAGCATATAGAGGCATAACTAGAAGATAGACCATTATGAGTAGCAAAAATGCCATGTTGATAACAAAACGGCCATGCAGATGCCAAGAAGTATCTGCATGACATAATCGACCACAATGTTCACAATTTATCTTTATCATTAGTAGTCATTCCTTTACTAGACTTCTTAATACCTCTACCACCTTTCGCTAACATGGAAGCTAGAGTAGATCAATATATATCCTAATTCTGCAGCATAGCATGATGTTGACTTTCTTCACTCTGAATATTGAAGTAGACTTTATTTAAAGACGATAACTCAAACTCTATAGATAATTTAAATCCTTACTCAAACTTAGGTTTCAAGTTAACGGGTAACTCAAATATGCAAGTTTGTTCCATCACTTTCTTATACAGAGCTGCATTTGTCAAATAAATAGGTTTATACTCCTAATAGTGCTCAAACTCTTCCCACATGCTCCTTAGAAAAGCAATATATGCAGCCAAAGTCTTCTCCCCCTAAGTGAGAGATATCCCATTGCAATTTGTGTATACAAGTTATATTCCCCATTTGAAAAATATATCTATCATAGAATCCCATATATCTTTTGTCTTTAGAAATAAGAAACCTCTACCGATCTAAGGTTTCATGGAATGAAGAAGTCATGACATCACTGTTGAAATATATAAATTCATGTTTCTCCTGAAACCTTAAGGTTTTGGGAGAGTTGGTTAATTCACTAGTAATATGGTATTAGAGCCATGCCAGATTGTGAGCTTGAATCTCAGTGGAAGTAGAAGTATTCTCCCGGATGTAGCTGTGGATTGTGCATGTGTTGGCTGTGCATGTGTGTGCACACGTTATGAACTCGCACTTGGTTCCCCAAGTGTTACCAGGAGAGACCAGTATTCCTTCTGAGGGGGGATGTTGAACTAATGTTTACCTATCAAAAAAATAAGTAAAAAACAATCATGGTCAAATTCTCAACTACCCATCTACCATACAAGGGATCTGTTAGGATTATTAACTTTCCCATTCATGAACCCTATTTCCCTTGGTTAAAGACAAGCATCCAAGCTGATTTAGACCACTCCACGTAGTTGGTACCATCCAACTTAATGGTGCAATTTGCACCTCAAAGTTATTACCATGGGTACCCGACTACCCGTATGCTCCTACACCACCTATCATACTTTAAGTTCCCTTCCAAATCATGGATAACCCAAAAGCACACCAACAAGTATTAAAATCATCTGCCAACACCTAACATCTGAATCAAGAAGATATTGATATAGGCATATCACCGAAAAAGAAAAGAGCTAGGAATAATAACATTGCACCACAAAAAACTCCACAATACCTTCAATAGTAATCTGATTTTAATAAAACTTGAACTGGTAGATCCACAATTGTGTATTTAAGTAAACTCGAGCAAGTAATCCATCCAAAAACTTCTATATCATTGTAACAATCAAATTGTTTCAAAACTCCTTTTTTTGTGAAAAAAACAAAAAATCAATGGCCTTAAAGCCCATCAGTTAGTTGAAAGAGAAGAGAAGAGATGAAGAAGAAAAAAAACAAGAGATTTTTGGGACAGAAATTAATTATTTGAGGTTTATTTTTATTAGTAAGTCTAGTTAGAGTGGGATTTGGAAGTCTAATGTGTGAGACCTATATATATTCTCTGTAAATCAAAATTTTATTATTGATGATTATTGATCAATGAATGAAAACTCTAAGACCTATGAATGTTCATTCTTCGGTATAACTCCACGAATTTTGAAGGTATGATGCTTTCAACCCTAGATGTGACTCCTAGGTACAACTAGTGTGACTCAAGTTGATACAGCTAGTGTGACTCGAGTTGATTTTCCTCTTCTTCCCCTATTTTTTTTCTTTTCTTTTCTTTTTTTCAAGCAAAGCCTAGAAGATGGTCTTAGATATTAAGACTAGGTTTATTTTCCTTTCCAAGAAGGCATTCAAAATTATGATTAGTAATAAGTATGAGGCCAACTTAAAAAAGGTTAGTACCTAGTGTTTGTCCCGTAATTACAGGGTGCTGGGAGGGGTGGACAGGAAACAACCTAACCTTTGGCTCTTTTGCACAAAGTGTCTACTACCAAACTCGAACCTTATTCTCACGCTAAACAGCCGAAGCCACTACCATTGCAGATTGCACCAATGCAATGACCCTTAAGTATGAGAACTTATAGCTCAGAAATCAAATTTCTGATTAGTGACAAGTATTGTGAGAGCTTGATTTCTACAAGTTTTATTAAAAATATCTTACAATTCAAACAAGGGAACTATATTAGTAGTGCTGAATACAGAATTGTTCCTTTGGAATACTATAAGATGGAGCTATGCAAGCCATAGATCACTTAAATAAATACTAACCTAGGAAGCACAGACACTCCAAAATCCTCGCCGTATCCGTGTCCGACACTTATCAAATACCGACACTTCGAGGACACCTCTACATATGTATCCACCGTATGTTGGAGAACATTTTTTTTTTCTTTTTTTGCGACATGATCGGGACATAGCATTCTAGAGAATTTGGTAAAATAGCTCGAAGAATGGGGGTTAGAAATACCCAAAAAAGGGTATTACAGTAAATACAAATAAGAAGGGAAAGGAGGAGGCATCGGGTTGCAAAACCGATGTCTCCAACTCTGTGATAGAGAGAAGAAGGAAAGGAGGAAAAGAGAAGAAGAAAAATGAAGAAAAGAAGAAAATGAGAGGGATAGAGTTAGCGGAGAAATGTAGTACATGGTTCTCTTTTCTCTTAGTTTTCTTTTTCATTTTTCGTTGTAATTTTTTTAACTCTTCGTGCTTTGTACTCTAAAGACTAAATATCATTGTATAGGTATGAAAGTGCTTCTTTGCTATGTATTATTACTTTTAAATTAGTTTAAGATATATTTTAAAACATCTTGATGCATGTTATTTATTTATTTTAAATAAAATTAACAGAAAATATCGCTTGAAATATTAATTAATTGTCGTATCGTATCCTACTCTTTCAAAAATTGTCGTGTTGCCGTATCCATATCATATCATACCCGTGCCCCATGTCAATGTTGGTGTCTATGCTTCCTAGATACTAACTATGATGAGGAGATACATATCTTGTAAATTTTTGTCCATGATGTGTATTATTGACTTAGAGTAAAGCCACAACAACCTACCCCAATGGTGCAGTCAACTATGGAAGAAAATAAACAAGAAAAGATGCCTTTTGAGTCTGAGTATTGTCTAACTACATGAAAAACTTAAACATCTTCAATTCATCCCTTGTAGAATCAAAAGACGCTTCAGTCAAGGGATGAGAAGAAGCTTCAAATTAAATCAATTCTAGAAATACCATATTACGACTATGAAGATCTCTTGTTAACTCAGGTTAAAGCAAGAGCATATCTAGAAGAAGATGAAAGAATCATGCTTGATTGCAAGGTTCAAAATTTCGATTTTGATGGATTTTTCGCCATGAGGATTTATGGAAATTTTGGGGAAATTTCACTAGAATGTTTCGAAATATTGGA
>JAOXJP010297424.1:0-18434 GCA_025762735.1 Platanus orientalis | reverse complement strand
ATATATAGAAGGTTAAGTGTTATAATGCATCCAATTAACAAAAATAAAAAATAAAAAAGGCATCTTTGTCACCATGGCTAAAGGATAAGGTTTGAAGATGTTTTCATATTTGCAATCAGGGTGAACAATAAGATAGTACATTGATAGTTTTACCAAGAACAAACACCGATTATAAATTCACATTGAATGTCGAGTCTTCAAGACTCATACAGAGAAGAAGAAGAAGATGCCGATGAAGTTTACCTGATTGTGAACAAAATATGGCACCTCTTCTAATCGCTGCAAAGTATAAAGGCCCTAAAAAAAACTGAGAAAAAGAGAAGAAGAAGAAGATAACGAAATACCTAATTGAGAAGTATTCTCTCTAATTGTCGCAGAGAAGCCCTATAAAAGCTCATAAAAATAAAATAATAGTAATAATAATAACAGAGAAGAATAAAAAAAAGAGAAGATACTGATTGGCGTACGAGCTAGCAAGTTCTCATGGTCAGAAAAACCCTAACAGAAAATCCCTAAAAAAAGATCATAAAATTTTTTAAAAAACAGAGAAGAAAAGAAGAAGGCATCGTACCTGAATGGTATGGGCTCATGCAAATCTTCTCCTGGTAAAAAAACTAAAAAAAACTAAGGAACTGAGACGAAGATTGAGAGATTGAGAGAGACATTGAGAGACAGAACTTCTGTATATACCAATCATGGAGAAAGAAAACGAGAATCGAAAGGGCGGAGAGTAATGGTGAAGGTTTGAGATACTGAAACAGATAAAGAGAAAGAGGGAAACAAATTACTAAGAGATCATACCAAATCTGCTAATCTGTCGTCGTGAAGGATTGTGAATCCGAACGATCCGTTGTCGTGAAGGAGTGAGGAACTAAATGCCACAGGAAATGGCAGGACGGCCGCATGCGATATTTTTTTGTTTTTTCATTTCTTTGCAAACTAGCAAGTGGATGCGGGGGGCATCACACCAAACCAAATAAGGGTATTAATAAATAGGGCTTAGTTTTCTAAGAAATATTAAAACTAAAACAATGAATGAAATTGAAATAAACCAATACACTCAATGGGGTTCTTTTTAATAGATCTAGAAATGACTATTAAAAAATAGGATTGAGGTTTGAGGGTAAATCACATGTATGTCATTTCAAAAAACAGATAGGGATAAGTTTGAGATTATTTATATAGGGTTAAAACTATAAAAATAGTTTCGTAATGAAAAATTAATACGAGTTAAAACTATGGGATGCAATTCATGTTGGTGGGTCAGTTTTTGTGTCATGTTGAGATAAGGGTATATGACTATATGGCTTAACCCTAACCCAACCTATTTATTAATTGTGTCAAAGTGGGTCAATCCGCTTCAAACACATTTTTCAGTCAACCCTAACCCGCTTATTTCGTGTTGGGTTTGCAGGTTATGTGGTATTTCATATTAGCGGGTTAGATTCATGTCGTGTCAAGTTAAGGACATATGACTATATAGGTTAACCCAAACCCAATTCATTTATTAATCGTTTCAAAGCATGTCAACCCACTTTGACCCGAAACAAATTTATCCTCAATCCTAGCCTGTTTATTTCGTGTTGGGTTTGTTTTGGGTTCTTGGATCATATCCGTTAAGTTAGTCGAATATCGGATACGAATACGGATATATCCAATTAAACAAATTCATTAAGTTAGGTTAACATATTTGTATTCGTTAGGTTAGGATTAATGTTCAAAGTAATGCAAAATAACCTATGTACAATAGTATTTATAAATTAAGTAACTTACAATGTTATAATATGAATTTTGAATTTAAATAAATAATTAGGTATTCTATATATATATATAAACAAATACGAATATTTAGTTGAAACGGATGTATATATATATATATCTATATTTGGTTCATTTATAATCTAATATATTTTAAATGAACGGATATTTAATCAAAATGGATACATGTATATCCTTATTTCCTTTGAAAGAATACCATAATAAACTGGATTCGAATAATAATCGGATACTTGCATCCCTACCTAACTGTAATAGTGGTTCCATTGGAACCACAACAATAAAAAAGTTATACTTGTGGTTAGGGGTGGCAATCTTTGACACGACCTGTGAACCCGACACAACATAACACAAAATAAAGCAAGTTAGGGTTGAGCATAAACATGTTTATGGTCAAAGCGGGTGACACGATTAATAAATGGGTCATGTTCTGGTGGGCCCATATAATCATGTACCCGTAACTTAACATGATATATACAAATCTGACCCACCATCACAAATTAACAAATAACCTGCGAACCCAACATGAAATAAAGTGGATTAGGGTTGATTGTAAACGTGTTTTAGGTCAAAGTGGGTCAACCCGATTTGACATGACTAATAAATGGATCGGGTTCAGGTTAAGCCATATAGGCGTATACCCTTACCTTGACACGACATGAACCCGACCCGCCAACATGAATTACCATCCCTACCTGTGGTCATTCAAAAAAGGGTAGGTAAAATTAAATTTTTTTAATATCTCTACCGACGACCCTAAACCGTGGATATAAGATAATTCTAAACAATTGAAACGATCTCTAGTGTAGTGACCATGAAGAGTCCCCTTCACAAACACTAACGAATAGAAGGGATAGATACAAAGAGAAGCAAAGAGGTAAAGAGAGAGGGAATGAATACTAGAATCTTGCAGGAATGTGATAAATAGGCAAAGAAAAATGGAGCCAACACGTGAACAGTTTTTCTTGGTGTTTTTAATTTGGTTCCTCTTTTAAATAGGGAGAAAATATTCACCTTTTTATATAAAGTTCATTTTCAAGGGTACCTATTTTTTCATTTGAAAATTGTTTTTACAATTTTAACCCTATACACCTCACTTTTTGTGTGTAACGTAGGAACATATGGATGAAAAAAAATAAAAATAAAAAGAGAGAGAAAAGAAAAAATAATAAAATAACAATATTTAATAAATAGATATTTCTAAAAATAAAAGTTAATATATTAATAAAAAATAAAAATATATATATATAAATAAAATAAAATAATTTATTAGTGATGACTAAGTGTCGTTGCTAAAAGTAACACAAGTACAAATTTGCGCTATTCACGACGATCACATAAAGTCGTCGTGGATAATCACTTATTAGTGATGACCACATAAAGTCATCATAGATAATCACTTATTAGTGAAGTACAAAATTTGTACTTACCGACGACCACATAAAGTTGTTGTTGCGGATAATCACTTATACAAAATTTGGACTATTAGCGATGACCACGTAAAGTCATCACGAATAATCACTTATCACTATTAGTGATGACCATACAAAGTCATCGCAGCTAATCACTTATTAGAGACGACCACATAAAGTCGTCGAGGATAATCACTTAATTAGTGAAGTACAAGATTTGTACTATTAGCAACTACCATATAAAGTCATCACAGATAATCACTTATTAGCGACGACTAGATAAAAGTCGTCATGGATAATCAATTATTAGTGAGACAAATTTGTAATATTAGCGATGACCACATAAAGTCGTCGTGGATAATCACTTATTAGCGACAATCACAGAATTTCGTCGCAAGTAATCAAAAGAAACACAAGTACAAAATTTGCTCTATTAGCGACAACCATATAATGTCGTTGTGGATAATCACTTATTAGTGACGACTACATAAAGTCGTCACAGATAATCACTTATTAACGATGACTTATTTATCGTCGTTAATATATTGTTATTAGCGACAAGCCATTGTCGTTGCTAAAGGAAGCATAAGTATCAAATTTGCACTATTAGCGACGATCACATAAAGTCGTCGCAAATAATTCCTTATTAGTGACGACATATATATTGTCATTAATATATTGTTATCAAAATTTACATTATTAGCGACGACCACAAGTAATAGTCGCTAATAAGTATTTAATAGCGACGACCACATAAAGTCGTTGTGGATAATCATTTATTAGTGAAGTACAAAATTTGTACTATTAGTGACGACCATATAAAGTCATCGTAGATAATCACTTATTAGCAATGACTATATAAAGTCATCATAGATAATCACTTATTAGTGAGACAAATTTGTAATATTAGCGACGATCACATAAAGTCGTCGTAGATAATCACTTATTAGCGATGATCACAGAATGTCGTAGCAAGTAATCAAAAGAAACACAAGTACCAAATTTGCGCTATTAGCGACGATCATATAATGTCGTCGTGGATAATCACTTATTAACGACGACCACATAAAGTTGTCACAGATAATCACTTATTAGCATGACTTATTTATCGTCGTTAATATATTGTTATTAGCAACAAGCCATTGTCGTTGTTGAAGGAAATATAAGTACAAAATTTGCACTATTAGCGATGACCACATAAAGTCATCACAAATAATCCCTTATTAGCGACAACATATATATCGTCGCTAATATATTGTTATCAAAATTTACATTATTAGCGATGACCACAATTAATCGTCGCTAATAAGTACTTATTAGCGATGACTTTATAGTCATCGCTAATAATTTGGTCGCTAATGACCAATTTTCTTGTAGTGATAAAATAGACAAAAAAGTTGTCGGGTTTATTTGACAATGGTTAGATGATAATGTTTTTCATCATGTCTTCAACGAAATCTTGACAATTTACAGTGGAAGAGATTAAAAGAGTTATATAAGAGAAAGATCGCGAGAAATAAAGTTTTCTTGATTCGGAAGGTTGTGAATTTAAAGTACAAAAAAAGTGGTTTAATTGTATAACATTTAAGTGAAATGCAAAGTATTGTAAATCAACTCTCCTCTATGAAAATGGTGTTGGATGACAAGTTGTAGGCCCTATTATTTCTCAGTTCTTTGTTGGGTCATTATATAAAAGAATGCCGAAAACTCAAGAAAGAGAAAATGAAAGAAAATGGTGATAAAGATAACACCACTGTTGCTTCAAGTGGAGATATTATTATATTCTCGGGTTGTAAAAAAATCATGTATTTGTCTCACTTGTTAGGATACCAATTAGGTGATCGACACAGGTGTTTCATATCATTCTATCCCCATAAGGAATTTTCTTTATATCTTACAGGTTGGGTGACTTTGGAATTATGAAGATGGAAAATAGTGACAATTTAAAAATTGTAGGAATGGGCGATATAAGCATTGAGACCAATATTAGATATAGATTGGTTCTCAATGATGTGAGACATGTTTCAGATCTCCATTTAAAATTGATTTTAGCTGAAAAGCTAGATTAAGAAGGTTACAACAATCACTTTGATAATGGATAGTGGAAGCTTAACAAAGGATCTCTTGTTATAGCAAGAGAAAATAAGTGTTACACTTTCACAAGACACAAGCACACTTATTCAAAGAGGAGGTGAACACAATAGATAGTAATTCATCTATTGATTTGTTGCATAAGAGGATCTTGGGTTACATGAGCGAGAAGGGCTTGCAAATCCTTACGAAAAAACAACTCACCAACATAAAAGGTATGCCTTTAAATAGTTTTGTTCATTGCTTAGTCAATAAACAACGTAGAGTTTCATTTCATAAAAGCTCCTCCCAAGAGAAAGAAAATGTTTTTGATTTAATTTATTATGATGTTTATGGTTTTATGAAAGATAAAACTCCTGTTGGTGCTTCTTATTTTATTACATTCATAGATGATGCTTCTAGAAAGTGTGGACATATACTTTGAAAACTAAAGATCGGGTTTTGGATGTCTTCAAACACTTTCATGCTATAGTAGAAAAAGAAACAACTAAAACTTTGAAGTGTGTCCACACAGACTAAGCAATTATGGTATTAGACATGGGCTAACATTTCCCAAGATCCCATAACACAATAGTGTAGCAAAAAGGATGAACAACACCATTGTGAAAAGAATTAGGAGTGTGCTTTCACAAGCAAAATTGTCAAGTTCTTTTTGATTACACAACATTTGTGCATATACCTAAAGATGAACGATCTAAGCTTGATGACAAAGAAAAACAATGTATTTTCTTGGGTTATGCAGATAAAAAATTTGGCAATAGGTCGTGAGATCTAGTGGACACGAAGGTGATAAAAAGTAGGGATATGGTCTTTCTTGAAGATCAAACAATTAAAGATTTTGAAAAAGTTAAAAAAACGTAACGCATTATAGATGATCTTGTTGATGTGGATCTAATTCATAATCCTATTGTTCATAATGATGATGGGGGATATGTGCAGGGTCATGGTGAGGAAATTGATGATGATGTTCTTACATGTGATCTTGAACAAGAATTGGGGGTACAACCCCCTCAAGAACCACAAGTTGAAACTTAATTGAGAAAATCTTTTGGAGTGCATCGACCATCCAATAGGGGTGAACCAGAGAGCTTTCAAGAATCTTAAACTGATAAACATAAAATGAAGTGGTTAGAAGCTATGCAAGAAAAGATGGATTCTTTGCATACAAATCACACCTATGACTTAGTGAAGCTGTCAAAGGGAAAGAAATCATTCAAGAATATATGGGTGTTCAAGTTAAAGACAAAATATAAGAACTCACAAGCAAGGTATAAAATAAGGTTGGTTGTAAAAGAGATTTGGGAAAAAGAACATCATTGACTTTGATGCAATTTTCTCACCTATGGTGAAGATGTCATCCATTTGAATTGTATTAGGTTTGACTACTACTATGAACTTAGAAATTAAGCAACTAGATGTCAAAACAATTTTCCTTCATGATGATTTGAAGGAAGAGATTTATATGAATCAGCCTGAAGGTTTCAATGTCAAAGGAAATGAGTAAATGGTTTGTAAATTAAGAAAAGCCTATACGGGTTGAAATAGGCCCCAAAACAATGGTACAAACAGTTTAATTCATTCATGGTAGATCATGGGGATAAAAGAATAATTTTAAACCATTGTGAATTTATCAAAAAAAATTCTAATAGTGATTTTATCATTCTTTTGTTTTTTGTTGATGATATATTGATAGTTGGACAAGACACCAACAAAATTGATATGTTAAAGGAGTTAAACAAATCCTTTTCCATGAAGAACTTAGAACTAGCACAACAAATTTTGGGAATAAAGATCTTTCATGATAGGATGGTAGAAATGATATGGCTATCACAAGAAAGGTATATTGAAAAGTATTTGAAATGTTCAACATGGATAAGACAAAACATGTTGGCTCTCCACTTACAAGTCACTTCAAGTTAAGTCGTGAGAAAAGTTCTTCATGTAATAAGAAAAAATAAGAAATGAGGAAATTAACCTAGCTATGCATTAGCCATAGGAATTTGATGTATGTCATGGTGTTCACAAAGCCTAACATCGCACGTGCAGTTGGTGTTGTTAGTAGATTTCTTACCAATCCTAACAAAGAGCATTAGGAAGCAGTTAAATTGAGACTTAAGTATCCTAGAAGATTAAGTACAAATGAAGTACTAACAAATAGATATAAACGGCACCAGGGTGCGGACACATCAACGTCGAAAAGTGATAAGCGCCCCCCAAAAAGTGTAAATCTCTTTTCAGTGCAGATGCATCAGCCCCCTAGTGTCGTTTGCACTTGTTTGTATGAAATTCATTTGCACCTAATCCCATGTTAGATAGGATAACTCAGGTTTTCTTTTTGGGCCCCACTCGGAGCCATTCAAGCCCACACAAAAGTGGGAGCAACTTCTCACACTAGAAGCGCTCGCATGGGGATTTGATCCCTAACCTCCTCCATGGGAGGACGATGCCTCAACCACCCTACAGCAAGGGTGTTGGCAAGATAGCTCAGGTTGTAGGTTCTTTATAAAAATTAAAAATGAAGTCCAAGTTGTACAAATCAGCAAAGCTCTAACAAAAGGATTGGTGATATCATGTCTCCCATGTTCAAAATATTAATTTTAAATAAGAAGCAAAAGAATCCTAGTACCACTTAAGAAGAATCATGCGATTTGCTAATGTAAATTTATGAGCATGATTTTTCTTTAGTGGCACTTGGATTCTAATGTTTAAGCTAGGGTTGTCAATGAGCTGAGATAGTTCGGCTTAGCTCGGATCTCGGCTCGTCATACATCAATCCTGAGTTGAGCTGATATATATATATATATATATAAGTGAAGATATTTTTATTACATTTTAAAAATCTTTTTTTTCTTATTTAAAATTAATATTTTAAACGTAGAGATATAATATCATGTCACTGATCTTTTTTGTGAAATTTACTAATTCGTACAACCTCCAACTTAATATTTTATTTTTATAAAGTACTTATAGCCATGGTATCAAATATCTCGAAATATCTTAAATATCTTCCGAAATATGCCCATGTCTACCAGGACCGACACAACATATTCCTATACCGACATGAAACATTAAATACATTATAAAAATTCATTTTTTGGTCAACATAATGTACGATGTCGGTGTATTGAGCGAATATTCCCCTTTCACAGTGTATTATTGTCAAATGTCGACATTGTGTTGTTATAATAATAAATTACATGAAAAAACAATAAATTTCAAAGAAAATAAAAGAAGGAAGATGAAGAAATTGAAGATAAAAAAGAAGAAAATGAAGAGAATCTACTTGTTCCCTTATGCTTATAAGGCTAGATTATAATATTTTTGTCAACCATTATGTATGCATGTGTATTTTTAAAGAATATTAAAATATAAGTGCACTGAAATAAGCTATCATTCCTAATGAATCTATTTGTTTCCTTGTGCATATGTAGTTAGATTATATACTTCTTAAGTTTCCATGATTTTTACAATATTTCTTTTCGATATTTTCGACATTTCCGATATATGTTTTATTTTGGCCTAACTGATATTTCCACCGACATCGACATTTTGAATCTTGCTTATAGCTTGAATTTAATATTTTACTTTTTTAAAGCACCTACATCCTAATCCTAAGCTAACTTTTTCATTCCTACCTACTTTTTGACCAATTTACCAACTATCTTCTCTCTTAGATGAAATCATATCTATGACTTTTAATAAAATAAAAAAATTCTTTACAAACCCTAAAGTTGTACCCTAACCTAACGGTCTGACCTTCTGCCAAACCCTTTTCATTATTTTTTGTCTATACACATATCTCCCACGCCATCTCTCAGTCTCACTTCCATCCCCATTTCTCATGACACCATCCTCTCCAGCAATGAGAAAACTCCCAGCTCATGTTCACATACTCTTACAACACTAGTAAGGTGTCTTCATGTTCCCATACTCCCGCAACATCGGTAACTCTCTCTCTCTCTCTCTCTCTAATATGCAACTTCTCTAATGTTTTCCTTTTCCACCAATCTCCTAAAAAATCTCACTAGATTTTATATAGATTATAGACATGGACCGGTGAAGAATTGGAGTCTCCGACACTTAAGCTACACAAAAATGGTAGATTGCAGACAATGAAAATAAAATGAATGCCTGACAGTTGAAAACAATTTCTTTTTTCTTTTTTCTTTTTATAGAGGTAAAGATCAAGATCGTCAAGTTTGGAACTTGAAGATGTTAGTTAACAGCTGAGCCAAGCCTGGACCAAGCTTGCCATCATGAGCCTGAGCCAAGCCTAAGCTGAGCTGGGCAAAACTCAAACATGGAATACACTTAAGGAAAATCCAACTTGAGAGGTCTCTCCCCACACCACACTATTATTGTAATATTTATTTGTGTGTTGCCAATTCCATTCCCTGTTATAGAAGTACATGCATATTGTAAGGTCCACATGTAGTCTTACACGTGTTCAGTCATATTTGCAAATCATATGTCATGTAAGTCTAAGTCAAGGTAGAAGCTCAAGAGGTAAATTACACAAGCCCAGATGAAGAAGGACCGCAAATTCAAGAGACAGTGAAGTTTCATATGAAGATCTCAAGAAGTCCCAAGCTCCCAAGCAAGATACCTCAAGAGCTGACCCATATGCTTTATTGTTAGTATTACCCAAAGGATTAGATGCTCAAATGGTAAGTGTTCATGGGTGAAACCAATGTTAATGACCCTAGGTAGATCATAGTGACTTGCTCTAAGAAGTGGTACCCTGATGGTTGCCATGAGGGTACCATGGCAACCATCAAGGTACCACTTCTTAGAGCAAGTTCAATTAATCAAAGGTGTCTTGATCAATCAAACAGAATGTGTCATCTGGGCTCGAACACATTCGATTGATCAAAGTCTATTAGGTCAATTGAAATGAGGTTCAATAGATCAAACACAATGCAAATCATGAAAAAAACATGCCTAGGTTCGACCGATCGAACTAAGTTTCAAACATGCAATGGCTAGTTTTTTTACCATCGCAAAGAACCATTGGGGACATTATCTTTTTTGGTTTTTAATGCTCTATAAAGCTAGAGGTCCCCCCAACGTCTAAGTGAAGAAGAGAGATCCTTGATGACACAAAGACATATTGATTGTTCTATATTGTCAAATCTTTAAATCCTTGAGAGGCAACCACATGCAAACGATCTTGCAGCCCTAAATTCTTTTACATCTCATATTAGGTTGTGTAATTTATATTTTTCAACCTAAAGTTACATCTTTTGGAAAGCTTGAAGAGTGTGTTAGATAGTAAAATTGTCCTCTACCCTCAAGAGGTGATTCTCTCCATCAATTAAGCGATATTGGCATATCAACCTACTAAGAGGTTTGTGCTTCAACTACAAAATCTTCATCCACACACTTAAACGTGTCCATCGGAGTCACTGGGTATTAGAGCATCCATCAGAGTCATTGGGTACGAATCACAAGTGGAGGAATCTATTATGGTGGCTATACTTGCATGGCGGTTGGAGAATCGCGAAACTTGTAAGTGGGATTTAAGTTTTTGTCGATTTCTTGTAATAGATTGTATGTGAGATAATCTTATAAAAAAATCAACACAGCTCAAGGAAGAGCTTTCAAGAGTGGAATAGAGACCAAAGGGTCGTCCAACCACTATAAACCTTTTGTCTTCGTGTTGTAATAATTTACTTGTGTTGTGATTATTGCACATTTTGCATATATTGTATCATAAGTTGGGTCATGTGAATGTGTTAATTAATTTAAATTTGAAAAAGATCCTATTCACCCCCCTCTAGGGTCAATTCAGATATTGAAGTCGGGATTTCAATACATCCTCCTAGAAATGAGTCCTCCCATCCCCCACCATGTAATCAAGACTAGCTTTGAACAATAAAAATAATTTTATAATCCTTTGCCACAGGCTTCTCCCCAAAGTATTCCTAATGATGTTAGGACTCCAACCATCTTGAGTGGCATACTTTGCAGCCACCACTTGACGCCATAAACTTCCTTCTTCCAATGTAAACCACCACAACCAAATATATAGCAAGGCTTTATTCATGTCCTTGAGATTTCGAATGCCTGCTCCCCCTTTCTCCTTCAAAGTGCAAACTCTATCCCAATCAACAAGGTGTAAACCCTTATCCTCCTCACCACCCCTCCATAAGAATTTCCTTTGAATTCTTTCCAAGCTTTGGCACACCAAGGTCGGAACCATGAGCAAGAACAGAAAGTGTATGGGAATGCTAGCCAACGATGCCTTGATGAGCGTTAATTTACCACCTTTTGACAGGTGGCGAGACTTCCACCCATTCAATCTTTTACGAGTCAACTCAATCGCCTAATTCCATACTTCTTTCTTTAGCTCCTAGTGGCAGCCCAAGATAATTGATAGGCAGTTGGCCCATTTAACATCCCAAGTCGGCTACCAATTGATCCAAAATTACCACCTCCCCACCAAAATCAATGAGCTCTATGCAAGATTGAGATTTAGGTCGGACACCGCCTCAAAGCACCTCTAAACACATCTAAGCCACCTGATTTGTCTTTAAGAGTTGTTGTAGAAAATGACTGTGTAGTTTGCAAATTGGAGGTGAGTCATTGCCAAGTCTTCCCGACCAACCCTAAATCCCTCATATCATTTTAACCTCGACTACTCTCCTTAGCATGCCCCCCAAAACTCTTGCCACAAGTAAGAAGAGAAAGTGGGTCACCCTATCATAGACCTCTACTACACCCAAAATAACCTTCCGGGGAACCATTCACCAATACAGAAAATGTTGCCAAGCTGATGCACTTCCACATCCACATCCTCCATTTCAAGCCGAATCCACATCTGGCCAACACATACATAAAAAATTCCCAGTTTACATGGTCATTTGCTTTTTCTAGGTCCAATTTACACATCACCCCGGGCTTCCCCTCTCTAATTCTCGCATCAATACATTCATTTGTACACAGAACCTCATCCAACATGGTTCTACCTTTTAGAAATGTTCTTTGCTCCTTGGGGACCACCTCAGACAGCACCTTAGAAAGATGTAGTGCCAGACATTTCGAAATTATCTTATAAGTGCTTCCCACCCGGCCACAAACCTAAAATCCACAAGTTGATTAGCACAGTCCTTTTTAAGGATAAGAGAGATGTACATGGCATTATTGCCTTTGTCAAGGAAACCTTTTTCATGGAAATCTTTTATAACCAGCATCAATCCCCATGCAATACATCCCAACATGTCTTATAGAATGAGAGTGGAAATCCATCAGGTCCAGGGCCTTTTCATCTTCCATGAACCATACCACATTTTTCACCTCTTCCTCTGTGAATGGTCTCTCCATTCAAGTTGCATCGCTTTGTTCAAGTCGAGGTAAATTTAACCCATCCACCTTCGGTCCACTGACCCGATTCTCTGTATACAAATTTTTAAAAATGTTCTTGAAATCTCTGATTTCCTCCTCTTCCACCAAGCCCCCCCCCCCCACTCATAATTGGCAAATCCCATTAATGGCCCTACGAAAGGAGGTCATCCTATGGAAAAAATTTGTATTCTTATCTCCTTATTTAAGCCATTAAAGCTTGGAATTTTGCCTCCACATTACTTCCTCCATAGCCAACACCCTCTCATATTCCATGTGCAGTTCCTCCCTTGCTATCCTTTCCTCTTCCTACAAACCCCCATTAGCTTCCTCCTTGTCCCATTTCTGGATGTCTTCTAAAATTCTCTCTTTTCTCTTCTCTACAAACCTAAATGTATCTCTATTCCAAACTCTCAAAGCATCTCTAATAGCTTTTAATTTTACTCTGAACCTCTGGCCCGGGGGACCACATGCCCTTGTGGTTTCCCACCATTCCCTAATCAAGTCGATGAAACCAGGCTGAAGTAACCACATGTTTTGGAATCGGAATAGCTTAGGGCATGACCTCCTTTCACCTGCCCCCCCCCCCCCCCTTTTAGCAAGATTGGGAGACTTGATTTATGAAAATAGTGGATAATTGAATATATTTTTTCCTATTGAAAGAATATCTCAAAATTCAAAATAAAATTGTGTGTGCATGTGACAGTAATTCCAAATATCGCTACTTGAAGAGAGACACATATACAAACAAAAACATGGTGTAAGGAGTTTGAAAACTAAGGAAAGGAAAAGTGATTCTTCAGGATAAATAAGTACCTAATCATGCCTATAGTCTGAAACAGAACTTTACTTCCAAACCATATCCCCCATAAATTTAAGAGCTGGAACACCTCTGATCTCTACATCAACTAGGGGTGCCTGGATTAACCTCAAACCCATAAGTTCAGGATCATTTTGTATCATATCAAGGGCACGCATCTGATCCTGCAATAAACAAAAGGCATAATATTAAAACAACACATTCCTTGAATATTAAGAATCAGATTACAAGGTGTTTACTACAAGCACTTTTCTTAACTAAATTTGAGAAGTATAATATATTATTTGTTTGACCAACTTACTGACAATGTCTGTTGTATGCTATTTAACTACACAAGGTCCATTAAGGTCAGTTATGACCCTTTTCCTACCATTGACAAACAGGAAAATTTTGAAATGTCGCAGCCCTTGAGTATAAAAAGTTATATAGTGAAGTGTCCACTCCTACCATTTTTTTTCCTCCAAGAAAATATGATAAGCACAACTAATTAATTGTTTCTGACAACTTACAATCATCATATGCTATGTAACTTAAACAAGGAGAGGCATTCAGTGTCATATACAGAATGTATATCAGACAAACTGACCTCGACAACCCCAAAACACCAACAATGAAAATTATGTAATTATGTTCTTCTCTGTGTGCAATATACATGAAAATTACATAAACAGTGTAAAATATTAGTAAAAAACAAGTGATATATGATATTTTGTTTAAATATATCTGTCAACATGTGTCTGACATGTGAATACGATATGGGGTCTGTCATGACCAACTTTCAGAAATTAGAGTTCCCTTGCTACAGTTTATATGTGTTATTTTAGATGCCTTTCTACCCAAGGGAATTATCAACTGTAAAAAACCTGATTTACCTGGTGTGTGGGAGAGGCAAGGAGTCCAAGTGCCCAGAGGAATTAGTCAGGTGCTCTAATAGGCCAAGATACCTCAGTTATCAAAAAAAAAAAAGGAAATAAAAACTAAAGCTAGGTAAATGTCTTAAAAACGAGTAGCAAAAAGGTTATGGATTTGGTCAGCCAGGACCAAACCAGGTAAAACTGAAATGGTTCAAAAAAATGGATTATATATATATAAAAAAAATTGTTGGCAAACGTAGAAAGGAGGAGAATATATTTTCTTATTTGTAAGATATCAAAGAAATCAACAATTAAGAGTACTTTTTTTCCCCTTTAGTAGCTAATCAATTGGGTCCTTGTTTGCAACTATCTATGAACTTTCTAAAATATAAAAAGTTATAAATTATCAATACGAGAAAATTATTTATCAGTTTTCCCCTAGGTGACAAAAAATGTTGAGTTTCTTGATCTAAAAAACATGCTTTACATAAAAGAGGAAGGATTGAGAGATATTGCTAGTTGGGTTCCTACCTATAGTCCCATTAGAACTCTATTAAGGAACACCAATGACAGCAACAGCCTTGTTTCAACTAGTTGTGGTCGGCTACACGAATCCTCTTCCGCCATTCCACTCTATCTAGAGCCATATCTACCGTTAAATCACAAGCCACAATATCACTCTTCACTACTTCAACCCAAGTCAATTTTAGCCTTCCTCTTGTCCTTTTAGTGCCTTCAACTTACATCGTCTCACTCCTCACTGGTGCAGTCATTGGTCTTCGCTGCACATGAACAAACCATCTTAATCGCTTTTCCTAATCTTATCACCTATTGGTGCTACATGTGTAAGCTCCCATGAATGATTCATTTCTAATTCTATCCTTTCTAGTCTTTGTCACTCATCCATCTCATGATCCTCATCTCAGTCATATTCATTCTATGCATATGTAGTGTTGTTTGTTGGCTGCCCAACATTCTACTCCATAAAGAATGGCCGGTATTATAGCCATCTTATAAAATAATAACTTTCAATTTTAGTGGTATTTGTTTATAATGAAACACTCCAGAAGAACCTCTCCACTTCAACCATCTCGCTCTATTTCTATGAGCAACCTCATCTACAATATATCCCACCTTGTGCATGATTGAACCAAAATAACGAAAATGCTGACTCTGGGGTATCCCTTGGTTATCACTCTCAATTACAACTCCATTTCTACTCCTATTTTTACTAAGCTTACATAATATATATCTTGTTTTAGTCTGGCTTATCTTAAAACCATTTGTTATTGAAGAAATACATCAAAATTATATATTGTTAAAATAGGTATAAAGTATATTGCATGTGTATGATAGGTGATCCACATGCAGAACACCATCCTCCTCTCTTTATGTTACTATAAGAGCATTATTGTCCATCCATACAACAACAACAAAAAAAAAATTAAATCAATGAAGTAAATAAATAATAGAGAACTCATGTGGAATCTAAAAAAATTCAGTCCTTCCCAACATATTCTAGTTTTGCTATTTTTCATCATCCTTCTCCTTCCTTTCGCCAGTTTGCTATGTCCATCTCCTCCATTTCAATTCCTTCATATTCACCCCAAAAAAAAAAAAAATGTTTGGGGTTGGGTTAACATTGTAAATACTAAATAGTATGTAATCTCCTTTTGTTGTATTTTGGGGGCTCTTTTGGGTTGGGGATGCCTTATCCCCACCTTTAATAAAATTTTACTTATCAAAAAATAAAAATTTAAATGTTGACTGGTGGAACGCTACAAATGATGAGACAGCTGCTCTTATTAGTAATAACATGTAGAAACTAACTAATAGCAGGAAAGTAAGCCCTTGGTTGTCATTAGGTGTACATTGCAAAGTTTCTACCTAATGGACCCCTTGAGTGCTTAAAGGTTTGTCTTGTAGCCAAAGGTTAACATTCTCTCCTACGACCAAGTTGAATTATGTCCATGTTATTATTTATCTTGCTATAATATGGCATGGCTACTCTATCATCTTGACATCAAGAATGCGTTTCTTCATAGTGACTTACATGAGAAAGTGTATATAGAGCAACCACCAGGGTACGCCGGTACATTACTTAGGGGTAGTCGGAATAAGGAGTGCATAAAGAAAGGCAATCTCTGGATTGAAACAGTCTCCTTGTTCTTGGTTTCAAAGGTTCAGTGGATTAGTAATGGCATATAGGTTGAAGGGTAATGTACTTGACCCTTGACCATTTGATTTTTAGTAGGCGAAACTCATCCAGTATGACTGTTCTGATAGTGTATGTAGATGCCAATGTTTTGACAGAAGATGATGTTGCTGGTGTTAATGAATTGAAAGAGCATATTCATCATCGTTTTTATACAAAAGATTTTGGACAAAAGTTTTGTTTTTTTAAGTATATAAATTGCAAGATCTAAGGAAGGTGTTAATTTGTATCACCAATGTACGTAATTGATTTACTCAAGGAGACAGGCTTATTTGAGGCGTGAATAGTTTTTATGCCTATGGGCCAGAATAGCAAGTTGGTAGCAGACTCGAGGGAATTGTTTGATAATCCAAGCAGATATCAGTGGTTGATTAGGAAACTTATTTATTTGATGATTACTCTACGTAATATTATTTTTGTGATTAATAAGGTTAGTCAATTTATGCACTCGCCCAGAATACCACAAAAAATGCAATGGTACATATTTTTCACTATTTGAAAGAAAGTCTTGGATAAGATATTTTGCATAGGTCCAATAGACACTTTAATGCAGCAGCATATTTTGTAAAGAAAATGAATAAAGAGGACCATGGATAGCCTTTACGTGTGGTCCAGTAAAATAGATTTTAATTTTCTGTTTTAGGGGTTTTTCTATAATTTGCTTAAAGTTTAGGGGGGAAATCGAGGCGAAGAAAACTTGATCTATCCAAGCGTTGTGAAGGAAATCGAACAAGATGCGCGAAATCATGCATACTATAGGCACTATAATAACAAGTATTGCATTGAGTTTTCTATGCGAAGATACGTAGATGGTGTGATATGCAATATTTCATTGGAATGTCATGGAGTAATCTTAGGGAGAACATGGATTGCAGAGAGATGTGCTAATTACAATATGGCGATGTGCCTTTTGAAGCTTAAAAGTTGTGAACAATGGTATGGTCTTATAACCCTACCACAATAGTCCATTCCGAATGAGCTGCCAAGTCCAAAAGTATATACTCCTAAAGAGGATTCTAAGGAACATAAACCACCATCTGAAGAGAATGTGCCACATGAATACACTCAAAAAGCCAAGATAGAAAACAAGCAAGGTGCCTCAATTGAAGAATCAATTACTTCTCAAGTTAATTCATTACTTGAAGATAAAGTTAAGGGAGTAGAAAATCAATTGGGAGATAAAAATTTGCTGCCCATGGAAGCTTGGAAGCCTCAAGAAGATTACATGATTGCCTCCTACGAGATTCCTTTAATGTTGCTACCCCCGCAATGTAACGACCTCCAAAGTGACATACATCTTAGAGTATGAAGATTCGACTTCTACAAGTTCAAAGGTGAACTTTTTCCAATCCAGTGCGATGAATGCAGGAGCATATTTAGTTAAAAAGAAGAAAAAAAAAAAAGAGGACCATGTATAGCTTTTACGTGTGGTCCAGTAGAATAAATTTTAATTTTCTGTTTTAGAAGTTTTTCTATAATTTGCTTAAGTTTAGGGGGGTCATTGTAATAAAACAAAGTTGCCAAGGGGTAGAATAAGATTTTATTTTATATGGTATTTTTGTCTTTTTATGGGCAGCCACCTCAGTCTATCGGAACCACATTATGAGCTGCAATATATCTCCAATATTCTTTAAGATTTTAGAGATATTTTCTCCAAGATTGTGGAGAATATTTTGGGAGATTGTTTAGATCTTGTAGGGCCCAAAATATCTTGTTTATCAAGCAAGTAAAGTCTCTTTAGTTAAGTATTTTAATTTAATAGGATTCTCTTATTTTTCTATAGAAAATTTAGGAATTGATGTCCTAGATTATAGGAATTTTGTTTTTATTTTACTTCATTGTAAGCCTATTTAAAGAAGCACCCACATATGAATAAAGGAGTTGAAGATGAATATTTGAAATGAAAATACATGTGTGTTGAAGTG
>JAOXJP010297404.1:0-18436 GCA_025762735.1 Platanus orientalis | reverse complement strand
CTCTTGACATGCACGCTAGAGGAAGTGCTTGCCTTTAGTAGGAGCATTAAAAACCCAAAAAAGATTTGGGGGAAGGGAGTGGGGAGGGGGGGGGAGGGACAAACTGGGGTTGAGGGCTTGGGATGGAAAAAAGGAAATAAACAAATTTAATAAAGAAGAAACTTTTCTTTTCTAAGCTCTAAATCAAATGATCATCACTCTTATTAGAATGGGACAAGTGAATTCTAAGGATTAGATCCTCTTCCTTGGGAGAAATCCAATTTCTAATACCTTTAATATTTCATTCTTTGGATATCAGATCAATAAGTTGATGGACCCAATGAACTTGGGGAAGCATGAGAAAGTTTGAAATTAACAACATTAGGAATTTAGTGGTCTTTTCAGATATCAATATTCTTTCTACTGCCAACTTTCCATATAAGATCCTTAGACAAAAGGTCTTTGCCCCTTAAATGTTCTTCTGGGCCTAAGAGCTATTGTTTCTGTAGTTTGTATTAAGGAAAGACCCCCTAGAATAATAAAAGGATTTAAGAAGTCTCAACTAAAGAAATGAGGTCTGTTTGCTTGACAAGCATGTTAGAGTCAAATTGAAATTGTGAAGGAGAACTTTTTTATCTGCATGGGACATAATTTTATCTTTCACTTAGGACCAATTTGTCAAGTTTTGAAAACTTAAAAAGCCAACTCTGCCTATAAACAGTCAGATATAGGAGTTTAATAAAGAAGCTAGACTGAAAGTCTGCTTCGTTTCTTAAATAGAAATCTATTTAGGTTTGCAAAGGACTCGGTAAATAAACTGTCAAAGGGTTGCAAGACAACTATACAAGAAAAATGAGAACCAGATATGAAGAATAATAAGAAGAGGGCCAAATAGATGTGAAATTAAAGCCCAAAGACAATGTGTGCTTCAATAGCTGGACCATTGAGTTCAAACCTTTCATTTGTAAGCACATTCCGAAAGCAAGGCCACAAAAGCCAAAGCCGAGCTAGCTTGAAGCCCACGCCAATCTGCCAGGAGATATTCAAAATCCATTCAGACTGGAGATGATTCAAAATCCAAGTTTTCAGATTTGAAATAGCATGCAGGCCAAGTTCAATTAGGGCTCACCCCAGGTCAAAGCCCACGCCAAGTTGCCTTGACTATGGTGATATATAAACCCGAACTTGACCCAAACTGAATTTGAAGTCAGATACTTAGGGATGATCTTAGAAGGTTGAATTAGGAAGAGGATGATCTCTTAAAGAAGGGCCTAATTAGGCTAAGGAAACCCATCGTCTAGTACTGCAAAGTACGTGAACAACAGAAATGAGAAGGAAAGGGAAAGCCGGGGTTAGTGATAAACCATAAATCCCTCTCGGAGCGGCAAGGCCTTTTTAAGCTTGGCTTAGAAAACACCTAAGTCAACGAGTGGCCACATCAGTGTCAGAAGTGATTTATACTCGCCCCCAAAAAGTGAAAATCACTTTTGACGCTGATGTTTCGGCCATTTAACCATTGGCAGAGTTTAGAGGTGGTTAGGGGTCAGCATATAAAATCCCAACCGCTCTCGGAGAGGTGCTACAGTGCTACAGGATCCCATAATCCATCCGTTCAAGAGTCTCACGTAGGCTTGAACCGATTTACCAAAAATGATAATAAGATGACCATATTTCTCTTATTCAATGAAATGAACACCTTTGTTGACTCTTTTAAACCTATATCTACCACGTATCAGTCCATGGAGTAGTCACACATTTGGTCACAGAAAATTTGCCCCTATAGGGCCTATGGTATAACACCCTCCTTTTTGGACTATGAGTATTTACCAAGACAAATTGAACTAAAATCGTATTGCGTCAGTTAAAATCTAGCATTTTTAGTAATTACAAAGATTTTTACTATAACAGGCTTCTCTAACCTTTAACATCTCTGTATTACAATGTTATCCTTTGCAGCGGAAGCTCGAGAAGATTTTGTCAGCCTCCCTTAACGAATGCTTGGTCCGCTGGGCATCAGGTGATGGACATGCATATCACTTTTTGGTGTTGACATGTCCACCCCCTAACACCCAACGGACCAAGCGTTCGTTAAGAGAGGCAGACAAAATCCATCCTCATAGAAGTCATGCACAGCGCTGTGGATTTGGTCACCCCCTTAACAAATTCCTACAGTTCGCCCACAATCAGCGGTGGATACATCACGTCAAAAAAGTGATTTACCCTTTTTTTTTTTTTTTGGAGGGAGGAGGGGAGATTTTTACTTTTTCAACACAACATGTTTGCCACTGGTTCCAAGCAGACCATTGGCATTCATTAAGGGGTGGACCAAATCCCCAGAACAAGTACATGGTTAAAAGTGAGCTTTTGATTTGTTGCGACCCCTTAGGTCAGACTGACATCAGAGGCCACCACATCAGCTCCGAAAAAGTGATTTACACTTTTGGGAGATGCTTCACTTTTTGGCACTGATGTGTTAGCTCTATAAGCTGGTCTGATCTTGGGCTTACCTAAGGGGTTGTACTAAATCCTTAGGATTAAAAGAGTGATAAATCAAATGTTTGTCACGTGTCAGTCCATGGTGATATTACACGGACTTCACCTGATCTGAGTTGTCACAGTGGAGATGGAGATGATTCAAATCCTGACTGAGACAGCCTCGGATTTGGTAGGATCAATTAACTAAAGTCACCCTAAGATAGGACTGACATCAAGGGCCAAAATATCAGCACCAAAAAGTGAAAAGCATCCCAAAAAGCTTAGTCACTTTTTTATGCTGATGTATCGGTCCATGATATCAGTCTTACCTTAGGGTGACTTTCGTTGGTCGCCAAATCCTGAGGGGACAGGGTCAGACATCGTGTCACGCGTTGATTGGTCTTGATGTGATATCTTTCTTGGGTAAAAATTGATGTGATATCTCGCAAATCAAATTGAAGTTTGATCGGTACCCAATGCCAAGGACGATGCAAATTGGTTCAGAATGTCTGCGCAGCCTCCAACCACCGGGATCGGTTTATGAATGCTTCCCTTAACAAACGCTCATCACTGCTCTTTGTCAGGGGCTGACACATCAGCTTTGAAAAGTGATTTTCACTTTTTTGGAAGGCGCATATTCACTTTTCGGCACTGATGTGCCCGCCGCCTGACAAAAGACAGTGGTTAGCATTCGTTAAGGTGAGCATTTTTTATCCATTCACCCAACCATAATACTAACATGTTGATAACCATCACGTCGTTTCTCAGATTCAAATGTGCCGATGTGCCACAGGTGCTGCAAATCGCTTCACAAATTCTTCTCTCTTTCTCTCCTTGCTTTGTTTGCCTATTTCCTGTTCCTGGTTCAGGAAAGTGTTCCAGAATTCAAAGCAGAGATGTCGGGTTCGCAGTGCTGTGAGAACCCACCAACCCTTAGGTCAAGCAGTGGACAAGGCCGAGTTGAAGTATTTGGAGGCCTCAAGACTTACATCACTGGTTCATCGGTTTCCAAGCGTGGAATTCTTCTAGTTTCTGAGGTTTTCGGTAACTGCCCACCATAATCTTTTGCTTGTAGTTCTTAGTTCTTGTTATACAATCTCAAATTTGGTTTGTTTTCTCAATTGGGTCTTTCTTGCTCTGCTTTGGCTAGCTTTATACGACATTTTTATTTTGATTTTGGAAATAACTTTTGGGTTTTTCGTATAGTGTTCAAACATTAAGATTCATGAATGATCCCCCTACCCACCCACCTACCCACACACACACACACTTTAATTGGAAATCGATTTGAGGATCTACAGAAAAAGTTAGGATATTAGAAGATGTAAATTTATGTTCATCATTGTTCTTTTTGTCATAATAATCATCATTGTCAACATCACCATCATAGTAGGTAATGCTTAGATTGTTCTCCTGTTCTTGCTCTGCTAAAATCTCGTACTTATAGTTTTTTTCCTGATATTTTGCAGTTTCCATGCTTAATGTGGCAGCCTCTAATTTTTTATTATGTAATTGTGATTGGTTAATTACTTTGGTTTGCTTTTTTAATATGATTGCTGGTATTATTATTGTTTGCTGTTGCCTTCTTAGTTAGCTATATGCCGTAATTACTAGGAACCAGTTTTTCATATGAATATATGTTTGTCAAGAAACCTGTTTTTGTATGAATTCCCGCAGTCATTTCCGTTTCTAGTAATTATAGTAATTACTTTTAGATTTAGAGATGTCTCTTTGAAATTTGAATAGGAGAATTGCTAGGAAAAAGGATGTTTTAGGTTCTATATAGACATAAATGTTGATTATGATACCTTTGATAAATAATGGCTATCTCACAATCATCTTAATTTCAAATGCATGGCCTCATTTTTTTGCAGGATATGAAGCACCAAACTTGAGGTATGACAAACTCCCAACTCCACTTTTAGGGCTAATTTACGGAATTTTCCCTATATAAAACGTGAAATGCTTAATGTATTCTCCTTGTATTTCACTTTCTGTTTATTGTTCATTTTGTTTTTAGTAAGGGTTGTCTCTGTTGTAAGCCTTCTAGTTTCCTGTGATGTTACTGGAGCGTAGGTGTAGTGATTGAAGTTAAAGTGAAAAAGATTCATCTTAAGTCATGTATGTTATCTATATGTCCCAATTCAAAAGATTATAGTGTCGGACATAACAAGGCAATATTGATTTGATTGTCATAAGTTCACCTTGTCCATTTGTTGATATACATGGATACTTCCTTTAATTGGTCTTTTTGTTTAGTATCAGAAACTATAATCCATTTTTACCCTTAAACCTGTCAGTTTTTTATTTTATTTTTCTATTTAGTTTGACATTTTGATGAGAAAATTAAATTCTAAAATATGAAAAATTAATTAATAACAAATCAGAAAGTAAATAAAATTGTAACGGGTTAGAGAGGGTTGCATAGAAATCCAATCTTTATCCAATGAACTGGTTCCTTGTTTACATGTGGCTGGTTTGAGGACTCTAATATCTAATCTTTGTACAAATTCAAAATTCCATTTATGGTATTTAATGTTTATTTTTCCAAGTTCCAACTGCAAGTCGATGAACTTTAGCAAGAAGGGAAGACAAGTCCCGTCTAAGACTTACATAAGGACCCAGCATCCAGCCTCTCCAGATTTCATGCAGTGCAGAAGGGAGGTTTTGGAACATTAATTATTTGGGAAATCTTGAATTTTATTGAATAAAATCATGAGATATTATTATTCTTAATTTCTTTTTGGGGGGAATATTGGTTTGATTGTTTCTTTTGTCATGTCTAGTATTATTTACAAAATCTAGGAGTTGTGAAAACATGCAAATAATGTTAAAATACATAAATTGGAAAGATGAAGAACATTAGGTTGGCATTTGTGTGAATTTTGCATAGATTTCCAATCATTATGTTGTATAGTGACATAAGGCTGGACCTATTGGACTTGAGTTTATTCCGTCTTGTCAAAGGCTTACTGCTTTAATCAGAGTTTCAGAAAAACATACCTAAACTTGGGAGTCTGGAAGTGACATGAAGGTTAAGGTACCAAATAGAGATGTGTTCTATACCCTATGAAATATTTGAAAATAATCCTTCCCCTGTATTTAGACTTTAGAGAGGAACTAAGATGATAGTTTGGATAACAAAGTTATTACCTATGCCTTCTATATGAGGTGCTTACCCTGTTTTAGCAAGGGACTTGTCCTCAAGACATGAGGAAACATTTAAAGGAAAGAGAACCACAGCAAGAATCCAAAGGGATAAGGTGATTTGAAACAAGCTGCATTAATCTACTTGAGCTTAAATACATGGGAGCTCAGCTGGTAATCTGTGGAATTTCTGGTCCTATCAGTTCTGCAGTATATTTCATAGTTACCAGAATGAAAAGCGAAAGCGAGAAGCAAGGCTGAATAAATCCATAGGAAGCAAGAAGCGAGAAAATGATCAAGAAGCGACTGAAGAACAAATAGAAAGCAAGTGGGGAAGTAATTGGAAAGCAAGTGCAAGTTGGGAGCGACTTCAAAACCATTTGAAAAGTACTATGAAATGACTAGAAAATGAAATGAAAATAATAGGCTAATAGGTGATACTAATAAGAAGTAAATAATAATTATTTTACAACCAATAAGCACAACTGCAATAAGTGATTACTTATAGAAAGAAAATATGTGTGTGTGTGTGAATGGCCTCACTCCATTATATTAGCAGGAGCAGCCATACTTTATTTTACCTTACGTAAGATTTTGTGGATAGCCAGGCATCTTCAAGTTAGACGATAGAAGACCTTATAGGAAAATATCAATATTTGAATCTTTGTTATTGAAATAGAACAAAATCAATAGTAACTCCCATTTATTTGCTACAAAACCAATGTTTACCATAGAAAACTGTTTTATTCAATGCCAATAGCATAGGCTTTGCATTAAAACAAAAAACAAAAAGCTTCTAGTTGTTTTTATCGCTTCCCAAACTTGCTTTCTTGTGTTTCCACAATCGCTTCCCCACTTTTATTGCTTCTCAAACTTGCTTCCTTGTATTTCCACAATCGCTTCCCCAGATCGCTTTCCTCATGCTCACCTAGATACGAGGAAGCTGAATTGAATTGGCTTCCCAAACGAGCTTCCTAGGAAGTGAGCTTTGCACCCTGGGTCAAGCTTCCCTGCAACTATGGTATATTTATATTTGATATGATGATATTAGAGAGCTTTTCTCCTTTTGTCATTAGATATCCACTGAACTTTAAAGTTGAGCTTTATTGGGAGCTCTTGAAATATTCACTGACTTTTATTATCAAAATAATAGATATATTCACTGACTTTTTATGGGAGAATTTAATTGTGTTAACTGATTACTATATTGTGATTAATCAGGTGTTGTAAAAGGGGCTGGGATGGGATCATGGAGCCCATAAAATTTTAATGATTAAATTTTAGAATGACTTGTAGCAAGGAATGGGTGTAATCTTCTTTTATCTATTGTGATTTTATTTCCTTTTCCTATTTCTTCATTTGAAAAAATTTGCTATTATTTAATAACAAAGGAGGGATCTGGGGTTGCTGTTAGCTTCAGTACATTCAATTTACATATCCTTCATTCTGGAAAACATTATTAATCAGCAGAGGATTACATTTTGTGCATGGAAAACATTGCAGTGGCCACTTATTGAATTCAGAGCTTAATATTTTCAATTGATTATGTTAATTAATAGTTCTTCCTCCTGCCAGCATAAAACATCTTACTATAATGTATATATTTGGAAACTTATATTAGCTGCATTATACTATAAACTATAAAGGAAGCTTGCAGACAAAGTTGCAGCTGCTGGATTCTATGTGGTGGTTCCTGACTTCTTTTATGGTGATTACTATGCACCTGATAATGCCAAGAGGTCTCTTCCAGACTGGAGAAAAGATCATCCAACGGTTGGTTTCTTGATCTTCTCTTGGAATTCATTGTTCAATTCAAGTCTGAACTTAAGGACAATCCTCTGATAACCAACGCATTTCTGTCTGGGTTATATTCCTATGACAAATCATGTCAAGTTGTTTCAAGAGAAATTATGATGATGCATCTGGCTGGATCACTCTATGCTCAATGCATGGCCTATCAACTCATTAATCTGGATTATTCAATCAGTAGCCTCCTCTTGGTGAAATGTAGCCCACAAATCATACTAATTAGGCAAATGCATGGATATCCTTTTGTCTGTTAATCTAAATTTTTGTGACAATCCAAGTTTTTAGGTCTTGGTTTGTCGGACAATCTTAAGTGCATATTGTTTTTTTCTTCACTATGAACCTAATTTTCACATGGTCACTAGCTCTAGATATTACGAGTAAGATCCCGAAATGTAATGACTTTTTAACAAAGACCAGTTTAGAAGGTTTTCTACTTAATGAACTGGATGGTTCAATGAGTTAGTGGGCCACAAGTAATGCCAAGAGTGGTAGGCGGTAGGCCATGTTGGATATGATACAAAGAGCTACATCAGTCATTAAATTGTTTTAAGGTCCAATTTGAGCCTCTGATGCTTTATCCACCAAAGCAATGGCATGTCCATCTATTGTTTACCTCTAAGCTTTATGTTTCCTCCTGCAATTTCATTATAGTAACTTACATGCTTCTTGGATCGTATTCAATGAGAACTTTAACTACACAATTGTGCTAAAAATTAATTATTCAATGCTGTAATACTGTTCCTGTAGGATAAGGGATTTGAAGATGCAAAACCTGTTATTGCAGCTCTAAAAAACAGAGGCGTATCTGGAATTGGAGCTGCAGGCTTTTGCTGGGGTGGTGAGATATCTTTTACTTTCTTGCCATTTAGAATGACTCCTACTCTGGAATGTTTTAGGCATAGTTTCTTGGCATCATGGATTTAGAGTGACCAATATGCTTCCTGATGTACTTACATAGCCATCTACTAGTAGACCTGTCTAACTTTCAACTTCTTGAATTCTTATCAGCCAAGGTGGTTGTGCAACTAGCGAAGTCTGATTGCATCCAAGCTGCGGTGCTGTTGCACCCTGCAATGGTAACTGTTGATGATATTAAGGGTATGAATTTCAATAGTCAACACTCTAGGTTAGATCTTCATTTCACCAATTTTGTGCCCTTAAGTTGAGAATATGATTTTGTTATTGATCAATTACACTTTTTATCCCTTGTAGGTGCTATTGAATCATTTATTGATTGAGACCAAATAATGATAATAATAATGACTGGGATATTTTTCAGAGGTTAAGGCTCCCATTGCTGTTCTTGGAGCTGAGATGGACCAGGTCTCTCCACCAGAACTGCTGAAACAATTTGATGACTTTTTATCCTCTAAACCTGAGGTAAGGGATTACAAAAGTTTTATGGTTTTGATGCTAAGAATATAGTGTCTATTTCTGTATGTTGCTCCTGGTGTTTACCTATCATCCTAACAAGATATTGACAGGAATTTTTCTTCTGCTGAGAAGTACTAAAAATTTAGTAAAGGTATAAAAAAAAATAAAGACACAGATATCATGGTAATGTATTATGATTCTATTACAATCGATCATTGTTACAGAACACTTTTATTAATAAGGGGGGAATTGATCTAGATGTGCATTCTTTATGCCATTGGTATTTCAGAAATTTCCTCAGAAAGCTCAAACCTGCCAGTGTTGATCAAGATCTTGTACCAAAGTCAACTATGTACCCCCCACTAGAACCCCTAAGGCATACTGTTTTCCTCTATGTAGAGGTGTGAAGACAAAAAAAAAAATGGCTGGTTGTTGCAATTACGTCCCCTTCACCGAAGTAAGAAAGACCTTGACAGCCCAAGAATTATGGACTCAAAGTGATACATACCCCAGAAAAGTTGTTCCATCAGAAGGGATTGTGAAGAGTTCTAGAGTTGACAAAAGTGCAAGTCCATCACATTTGCAATCAGACTTCACCCTCATGTTTCCCTAGACCCAAGTAACTAGTTATGTGCAAGTTAATGCTTAACCAACTTGTTATCTAGATATTTCAATATAGACCAGGTGATATGAATGTTGACATGGATGTTTTTGCTTTTTGAAGAGCTTAAATTCATGTGGGAGATAATTATCCTATTTAATGTGTGAGTGTCTTGGTACTAAATTATAAATGTTCTGTTTTTATTTTTTCTGTGGAAGAAATTGATACATTTTGCATCAGACGATCATGTTGGTGACTTGCACATTTCATTCTTTTCTTTTTCTCATCTTTAAATCTCTCTTCTTCTTTTTCCCCCTCTGTTTAGAATTGCTGATAACCAAAGATAGTTGTCATTTCCATCTGATCAACTTTGCTTCGTACTGTCCTGGGATTAGATTTCATGGTGGGCGTTATTATCTATTTGATGTGTGAATGTCTAAAGAAACTATGTCATGCACTAAACCATGCATCTTTTGTATCACATGTTGGCAAAACCAATACTTGTGTCAGACAATCACATTGAAGACTCATGCTTTATCATCTTTAAATTTTCTAAATTTCTATTTTTTAATGTTGATAGCAATATTAAGGTGCAATCTGTAATTTTTATGTCAATCAGTGACTAAGATTTGCTGGTTTTCCTTAGGTTGATGGCTATGTGAAGATATTTCCTGGGGTTGCACACGGATGGACTGTGAGGTACAATGTTGAACACGAAGCAGCTGTGAAGTGCGCCGAGGAAGCCCATCAGAACATGTTAGACTGGTTTGCCAAGTATGTCAAGTCAGAAAAGATATCCAGCAATCTATAAGTATTCGGTGTAAGATGCTAGTCTCTTATTACTGTTTTGCTAGACGTTGGTAATAATATTGCTAGTTGCTCTCGCAAACAACAGTCTTAACCCATGGAGCACAAAGCTAATATATGTAATGCGCACAGGCCATCATCCAATGACTTCCTTCCAAGAGAATGCCTAGGGACATTAGCAAATGCAATCAGACATGTCTTGCTCTTGAAATAAGATTTCGATGGGCCTAAAGATCAGGTCTTATGTTATATTTTATTTTGTAGTGCATATAAACTTGCCAACCTGTTTGGAAGACAAGTGTACATAGGTCTTTTTTTTTTATAGAGCTCTCTTCCCTAATCCTTTTTTCCTTTTTCTTTTCTCTGATAAAATCTCACTAATTTTCAAGAAAAATTAAGAGAAATATAAACAGTACAACAGTTATGCATGCTGTCTGATCCAATGCCACCATGTGGTGCAGGACAATTCTAGAACATTGTATTTCATGCAGATTATGGATCCATACTATTGATAATCAAGGATTAATGATTATTTACACCTCCAAATTTTGTAGAATTTTACTGATAATAACCAAAAAACAATGAAGAATTCAGAATTGCTAGGATTGGCTAATTTGATAAAATGATATAATTATCCAAAAAATAATATATCTATTTCATGGAAGTATGATAAAGATATTTTGGAACAATTCAACATAGAATTGTGCATAAGCTAACACAGATACTGATTCTGAAAAAGTTAAAATTGATTGAACATAGCAAGGGAGAATTTGTAGCTACAAAGCGAATTTTGTGATACAAATGATAATTGTATTTTCTATTCTTTTACAAAAGAGTTTTAGTTTATTGGGTATATTGATAAAGATCGAGCAATTGACATTGAGAAGAGAGAGTACTTTGTGATGCATTTCATCTCGGATTCGGTATTGAAGATAGTGATGGAGAATTTGTTGCTACAGAGCGAATTTTGTGTTACAAATTATACTAGTATTTTCTATTCCTTTACAAATGAGTTTTAGTTTATTGGATATATTGATAAAGATCAAGCAATTGACATTGAGAAGAGGAGTACTTTGTGATGCATCTCATCTATGATTTGGGATTGTTTTCTCATTTCAAAGAAGCAATGCCTAGTTCCACTTTGCATTGTTTATTGTGATATTCAAGTTGAGTGATTACAGCAAATTCAAAATGGTTTAAATTACAAGCAAAGAGTTCTAACAAAGATCATCTGCAATAACAAGTTGGCAATTGTTTTTTATGAATAATTCAATTTTTTTGTAAAAGAAGTACGCATAGTAACATCAAATTTCATTACAAACATGATCATGTGAAAAATGATGAGATTATACTCGAGTTTTTTAAAATTAAGGATAAATTAGTTTAACCTTTTTTATAGATAAAACATAATTATGTTAAAAAGACAGCAAAAGCAAGATGGGACGCATGAGAAATATACCCTACAGGAATGAAACATTAAATAAATAAATACAAGTACCAGTCAAACATACAATTGTGATAAGGAATATTTCTACATATAGGGAGACGAGAAACCCCTGTTCAGCAAAAGAGAGAAAATATCCCCCCAGAATCTTAGAGACATCACCCTGAGATCCCTTAAAAATTATTCGATTTCTTTTTATCCAAATGCCTCAGAAAATAGCAAAGGGACACACGAATTCCCCAATTTGCAATTATTCGATTTCTTTTTATCCACATGCCTCAGAAAATAGCAAAGGGACACGCGAATTCCCCAATTTGCAATTGACCCTTCTTAGAACCATGGTTCCATTCCTCAAACACCGCCCTAATTGATTCTTGAAGCACCCACAGCTTCTTCTTGAACCGGAGCTGCAAAAACCACCACACCTCTGAAGCAACTTTACAGTGCAATAAGTTGTGGTTGATGGATTCAGATTTTAAGAGACATAAGCTACACTAATTAGGCAGCATCAAACCACTAGCCATAAGGTTATCAATGGTCAGAATCTTCCCATGATATTTTAGCCACAAGAAGAAAGATACTCTCAAGGAGCATTAGACTTCCAAAGAAATATTTCTCTGAACTTAAAAGAAAGATTTGACTAAAAAAACACCCAGACCCATCTCCCTTCCACACTCTACTATCCACCTCCTCTACACTTCCAATATTGATGCTTTCCAAACTAGCCATCAATCAGGCCACCTCTAAGATTTCTCAATTGTTGAAATTTCGCTCGAACTAGAGGTTCCAAGCAACCAAATCCTATTGTCTGAGCATATGCTATTGTACCCTCCTGTCTTTGGTATCAGTGATGTAAATAGGATTTAGGTTGGCAGTAACAATGGTTCAATGAACTGTAGCTCTTCAAGCAGTAATGTAATTCAATATCCGATATAAGTGTATGAAGACAGATTTCTCAACAATAGCAAATATGAACATGTGAAGTGCATGTATGTATAATCAACCAATAATAAATTATGTGTATCAACTCACAAATTCTTTGGCATGTATCCAAGCAACAGATGTAGTCCAATAGTGTATAAAATAACTATTTACAAATTAAACAAGTTAAGAATAACTTATCGGTTGGTGATTAAGCAGGTATAAAGCATTATCCTTAAAGTGATATTTGTCGGCTTGTCGCATGTATGGTAGGCTTGATCGACGATCACCTCCAGGAACACTAACATTTATGGTAAACCCCACATGGATTAACAAAGGTTCACGTTGAACAACTTAGATCAATCTCCAGTGCCAAATGAGTAATATATATGAACCCAACATGAACCAAGAAGAAAATCAATAATAATCAAAGAGGAAGAAGACTAGTTCTCATGGAATATTTTTTATGTGTGTTCTTCTCCCTTCTCTTCGTCATCTTCTATTATAGAAGACGATGATTGTTTACACCCATACTTTCCATGGAGAGCTAGGCTCTTTTGGAAAATATTAAACAGGTAATTAATCACCATAAATCCACTTGATTCTAAAATATATCAATAACACGTCAATAATATATTACCATATGTTATAACAACTAAATAAAAACCCACACCTACACCAACACCCCGCCTGACCCAACTCGGTTCGGTTCGGCTCGCGTGCGTGATGCAAAGAAACAATTCCAACCTCCCATCTCCTCTCTAATCCTTAGGTTCTTGCATTTACTTATAAGGTGGAGTTGAAAGTTCTCCACTTCCCATGTGAGACTAAACTTTCAAGGTAAAAGCCTTTGGGAGTTTGGTTGTACTTTGTTTTGGAGGAAATCACTAAAATTTTAAATAAAACATTTCATTCAAAGTTCCCTCCAAATTCTTTTAACACATATATAGGTTTAAGTGAAATATGTGAGCTTATTTGGTCCACACAACTAAACAACCCATATTATATATGATTCATTTTGAATATTAAAATATAATACAATTATAACAATCTCCCACAAAATTCAAAATAAATTTAAAATACCATAGTAAGTCGGTACCAGAGTTCTGGAGTAAGAGATGCAATGGAATTGGTGTCGAAAAACTATGAACCAACCCTAGGTATAACAACTCACAATCCATAAAGACCTAGTGGATCATAGTCCTGTAAACTAAATCCTTTAATTATGAGTCAACTAAGATTATCATCCACATCTCACACTCAATATATCACCACTCTTATATCGGGTGGGCACAGTTTTGGTGATACGCCATACCTGGATGTTCATGAGTGTTCTAGAGAACCAACCCAAGTTCTCATAGGAGGCGGCCCCACCCCCACACTCAAGTAGGTGAATCTATCAAGCGTGTACTACAATTAAAAACACCACCTATAAGGGCTATAGATCCATTAAGAGTTTGAAGACTCATCCTTATTACATTGTAGTATGCACTGTCTATACCATAGGGATGGGTGCAAATGATAGTGTCACTCAAGTTGCCTAGTGACTTGTTTTTACCCGTATAAACCTACTTTATGAGATCGTCAATCACATAGGTTGGGTTGTCATCACTATCAACTCATGATTTAGGCTTAAGCCCCATCTTCCTCGATGTTTCCATCACTAACCCTCTAGTTAGTGGTTTAGTCAGAGAATCTGCTAAATTCTTTTCTAACCTCACATAGTCTAGGGATATAACTTCATCACCAACCAAATACTTCACCACATTATGTTTTAGGTGTATATGTCTATTTTTTCCATCAAAGACCTTTGTTATTTGCTCGAGCAATTACAACCTGATTATCATAGTGTAAAGACATTGACGGTATCAGTTTTATCCATAGAAGAACATGCCAGTAAGTTTTTAAGTCATTTGGCTTCACTACTTGTCTTCTCTAAGGCAATCAATTCTGCATCTATGGTTGACATAGCTTTCCATGTTTGCTTGGTTGATTTCCATGAAATCGCACCACCTTCTAATGTAAAAACATAACCACTAGTGGATTTTGTATCCTCAGAATCTAAAATCCAGTTAGCATCACAGTACCCTTCGAGTACTGATAGAACACCACTATATAATAATCTAAAATCAATAGTACCCTTAAGGTACTTTAGGACTCGCTTTATAGCAGTTCAGTGTTTTTCATTAGGATTAGATATATACCTACTTAGTCTCCCTATTGAATATGCTATGTTTGGTTTGATGCTGTTAGTTAAGTAGGTTAAACATCCAATTATTTGTACATATTCTTTCTGTGCAAAAGGTTGTCATCTATTTTTTTTAAGTGTACACAACTATCATAAGGTGTTTGTACAAGTTTCTCGTTAAAGTAGTTAAACCTCTTTAATACGTTTTCTACATAGTGTGATTGATTCAACATTAATCCTTCATTTGTTTTGTATATTTTAATTTATAAAATTACATCTGCCTCCCCTAGGTCCTTCATATCAAACTTAGATCTTACGGACTTCTTAGTATTTTTAACTATTTCTAAGTTGGTACCCATGATCAACATGTCATTGACATACAAATAGATTATTACACAAGTTTTCCCATAACACTTGCTATACATGCATTTGTCTGAATCATTGATGTTGTACCCATTTCCTACAAGTATTTTGTCAAACTTTTCATGTCATTGTTTTGGCGCTTGTTTTAATCCATAAATTGATTTAACAAGCCTATATATTTTATGCTCCTGCCCTTAGACCACAAGTCCTTCAGGCTCAATCATATATGTTTCTTCTTCTAAATCACTATTTAAGAATGCAGTTTTACATCCATTTGGTGCACAACTAATTTATAGATTGATGTTATAGCTCTCAATGCCCTAATGATTGTTATTATAGTAATATGAACGTAGATATCAAAATAGTCTACGCTCTTTTTTTGTCTGTTACCTAAAGCCACTAATCTTGTCTTAAACTTATCTATAATTCCATCAAGTTTCAATTTTTTCTTGAAAACCCACTTACTTCCTATACCTTTAGTAGTTTGAGGGAGATCCATTAGTTCCCAAGTGTGATTTGCTAGTATAGATTCTAGTTCACTGTTTATAACTTCTCTCCATAAGACAACATTTGGTGATGTTACAGCTTGTTTGTAGGTTAATGGATCTCATCCATCAGATGACATATATACTCAAATGGAAGTATTTTGTATTCCAACAAATATGTGACAAAATCATCACTCAAATATGTTGTTTTCCTTATTATTTTGCTTCTTTTAGGTTCTAATTCATTTTTTAATCTATTGTTTTATCAGCTTGTATAGCTTCTTTAATTTTGGGGTTCTATTCTTCATTATATATTTTCAAAGAATTCTGTATTATTTTATTCTATTATTTTATTTGGTTCTAAGATATTATTTTCAGTTCTAAGTACCAAAAACCTATACGTTGTATTGTTATGTGCATAACCTATAAAGACACAATCATATGTTTTTTTTCCTAGTTTCCTTTTCTTAGGATCTGGTAATCCTACTTTGACCAGACACCCCCACACGTTCAAGTATTTAGGTTAGGCCTATATCATTTTCATAGTTCATATGTTGTCTTGTCAGTTTTCTTATAAGATATTCTATTTTGTATACGACAGGAAGAGAGAATTGTTTCCCCCCACATGTTTAGAAGTAAACCTAAACTAATTAACATGGCATTTATCATTTCCTTCAAAGTTCTATTTTTATGTTCTACAACCTCATTCGACTTTGGTGTGTAGGGTGTAATCGTTTCATGGATAATGCCATGTGACTCACAATAACCCTTGAATAGATTAGAGTCATATTTTCCACCTCTATCAATTCTAAGTCTTTTAATTTTCTTTTCAAATTGGTTTTCTACTTCTGCTTTGTAATTTATGAACATTTCCTTAGCTTCATCTTTATTTCTAAGTAAATAAATAGTAGTGAAACGAGAGTAGTTGTCTATAAAGGTTATGTAGAACCTCTTTCCTCCTCTGATTTCATGATTTTTTAAGTCTCCTAAATCACTATGTATAAGTTCAAGTAATTCGGTTTCTCTTTTTACTGGTTTAGGTTTCCTTTCAGTGTGTTTTGATTCTACACAAATTTCACATTTATATATTTCATCATTAACTAAATTTAAAATTAAACCTAATTGTTCCATCTTCTTTACATAAAACCTTCCTACATGTCTTAACATACCATGCCACATACTCATTGAGTCAACAAGATAAACAAAAAAAGACGCAACATTCTTTATTAATTCTAAAACGTTTAGTATAAATAAGTCCTTATTACAATATCCCTTCCCGACAAAGACCCCGTTCTTTGTCATTACAAGTTTATCATACTCAAATGTGAGCTTCAATCTTGCCTTATTTAGTAGCACTCTAAAGATCAAATTGCATTGTACTTTAGGTATGTGGAGAACGTCCTTCAGCTTCAGAATCTTTATATAAGTGAACTTTAATTTGATCATCCATTTTCCTACAATAAAATAAGTGTTTAAGTTTCCCATAAATACCTTTTTACCATCTCCTACAGCCATGTAGGAGGTGAAAACATCTCTATCACAACAAATATGCTTGGTAGCCCCAGTGTCCACCACCCAGTCTTAAGTGTTCACAATGTAATTTACCTTAGTAACCATTGTGGTAATTTTTTTATTCTGCATCTGCCACGTTAACTTTAACACTCTTTTTTTTCTTATGGCGACACACTGATGCAGGATGACCATACTTTCCACATATAAAACACTCCCCATCTAGTCTAGTAGGTTTTTTTTCTTGAAGTTCTTAATGTTCTTGAAGAATTTCTTCTTCCCCTATAATTTATTTTATTTCCTAACTTTTTGGGTTCCGCCATTCTCTACAACATTTATGTGTGTTATAATTTCTTTGGATTTTTGGGTCTTTTCTTTCAGACAATTATTTTCTTCCGAACGGATGTGAATTATCAGTTCTTTTAGTGGAAAACTCTTTCTTTTTCTTCTCATGTTATTTTGGTAATCCTTCTAGGAATGAGGTAACTTTTTTAGAAGAACCCTTGCCACAAATTTCTCTACATGAGACATACCATTTGCCTCCAACTGAGTTACCAGATTCTAGAACTCATGAATTTGTGTCTATAACTTTTCTAGAAGAACTCTTGCCACGGATTCTCTGTCTGAGGCATACCATCTACCTCCAATTGAGTTACCAGATCCTAGAACTCATGAATTTGTGTAGACACAAATTTATCTTCTGTCATTTTAAACTCAAGGAAATTTTTGATCACATGTTTTTTTATTTCCTTCATCTTCTATTTTACACTTTTCCTCTAGGTCCTGCCAAACATCTCTGGCAAATTCTTCTACACAATAAAGGTCATACAATTCATTTGAAAACGCATTTAGTATAGCATTCAAGCATATTTTGTTGGCTTTGTTCTAATTCAAGAATGTCTCTAATAGTGCAGGTTCCAGTTGGTCCTTAGATTCTTGGACCCTTGGTTCAAACAGAACATAGGCCACATTGGCCATTTCGAGCAAGAAGAAAACCCACTTCTGTCACCTCTTAAAATAGGAACCACTGAATGACTCTACCTTGGATACATCGGGTATAAAATAATCCATATCACAGTTTCAGGAATCTGTAAGCAACAACAATATCACTTTAAGATTGTAAATAGGATTTAGGTTGGCAATAACAATGGTTCAATGAACTGTAGTTCTTCAAACATTAATGTAATTCAATATCCGACATAAGTGTATGATGATAAATTTCTCAACAATAGTGAATATGAACATGTGAAGTATAGGTACGTATAATCAACCAACAATAAATTATGTGTATCAACTCACAAATTCTCTAGTATGTATCCGGGCAACAAATGTAG
>JAOXJP010297403.1:0-32800 GCA_025762735.1 Platanus orientalis | reverse complement strand
TCTTATGAGTTCCCTAACTACCCAGGAGATGGAAGATGGTGGATTCTCGCATAGAAGATTCACCTATATCTTTAGGATAAAGATTTTGAAGAATCCCACTCCAACAAAAATACCATGGAAGAGATAGAGTTCTTCCTCAATAAGGACTCTTCTCAAACTCATTTTGACACCTATAAATACTTAAAAGATTAGCACGAAGGGCCTCAGAAGTCTAAGAAGTTTTGAATGTTGGAGAAGCTCTCAAGATCTACCGTGAACATAAATTCTCAAAAACCAAGGAAACTAGACCTATCCCTTGAAGGTCTGTAAGTTACATCTTTTCCAAAAGAGGAAGGAGCACACCCATTATACCTCTATGATCTCCCCAAGAAAGATATCATGGGAAACTTAATGACAAATCAAGTCATGGCTAGGTAAATTTGTTAGTGTATGAACATTGTAATAACATATATTTAGAAAAGAATATTATCTTCTCTTTTATCCCTTCTTCTTCTTCATGTTCCTACAACTTTGTTTTACAATACAAGCCGAGAAATTTAAAGTTAATCAGAGGTTGGTTGTGTCAAACGGTTGTAATTAACAATTCTATCAGACTTGGAGTTCTAGTTCTCACTCATAAAATAATAAACTAGCCTTTAAAATGGCTAGAAAATTTGTTCAACGAATTTCACCTTGTACAACTCGAAATTTGGTATTACAAATTTCTGGCACGCCCGGTGGGACTATACTTTCCTCTCATCTCTCTTTAAATTCCATTGTATTAATGAGTGTTTCCTTCTTTCATAGGTACCTTAATGGAGTTGCAACCGTGGAACCTTCTGCCGGTTTACCATAAGTCACACTGAAAACATGGGTTGAGGCTTTGGTCTCCCCACCACCATCTGTTTATACAGTAGAGGCTTTGGTCTCCCAAAAGTCACTTACGGTTGAAGCTTCGGTCTCCCACCAAGAGGTTGAGGTTTCGGTCTCCTTAACTCCACTAGGGGTTGAGGCTTTGGTCTTCCCCTGGGCAGTGGCAGCATTGCCTGTTTCAGTTGGAAATGGTAATCCTCATAATAAACCAAGGGGTTTTGCCCCCCAAATTAGTTTGAATAATTTGAGGAAACAATGGATACCCAAGATTGAGCTGAACCTTCACACAAAGGCCATTAAAGCCTTAGAAAAATCACAGATTGTTAATTTAAACGAGGGCCCAGAATTCCATTCACCGCAGTCAAATTGCGTGAATGAGGATGAATATTCACATTCGTCGGGGTTTGATCGCGTGAATGAGGTGGAAAATTTTCATTCATGGAGAAACACTTGTCGCCACAGACAACACCACAAACAGATAAGGGAGATGTAGACATCGGCGTTCGGGGCTGATGTCTACAGGAGAAGTCTTGGATGTCTAAGTCTGAAACTAATATTTAATTACTCGGCTCCACTCACCAAGAGAAAATCCAAGTTAGTGACCTTAATTGGCTCACAGATCCTTTGTTGCAAATATCACCCGCAAATGAGAATGAAGTTTTCTATTCGTGTAAGAATATACGCTCACGAAAACGGCGACATACACACGCTATTATTGTGGCGAATGAACAAAAAGCTTCCACATTCATCCACATCCAATATAAGGAAAAGTCTCATTCACTCACATCTATTGGCACAAGTGAAAATTTTCATTTGCCGCCAAAAAACCAGAATTTGACTACAGTACACATTACTTTCATAGGAATTCCCATAATGCTCAAGGACTAGACAAAAGAATAAATTATCAACCAGAATGAGGCATTCAGGTCACTTGGACATAAAGAAACTCGCACAATAAGAAAAAGAAATCCAAAGCAAGAACCACTAGAGATCATATTCTACCAAAAGAAGGCAATGTGGCCACCTAAACCCCATATGAGCGTCGTAATCGACAGTACAATCAGGCAAGGGTAGAGTGTAGGAACTCGATGTTGTTAACTCAATTCGAACCACTCAGGGGGCTAGAAGAAAGTAAACCACCAAAAAGAATAAGGGTGTTATCCCCTAAATAAAAGCGAAAAAGAAATACTACCCAATGGCAAAGGGCTAGAGTACGCAAGTTCTTCTACATGCAACCAGGGCTGGGAGATATGCAAATCAACACAATGCCACCATGGGCACATCCATAAAAGGCCAACCCTTCCTTGCCTTCTTATAGTAAAGACAGTTCAGGCTATATGCCTTACGTTGGCAAGGGTAAAATATTCGGGTCTACTCATGACTCCCAAGCAGCAGTAATGTTTGTCGGGGCAAAGAAAGATGCCCCTGCTAACACCTCGAGTCCTTCTAGGTTACAACCACGAGCTTTCAACTCCGTTGGTATGATGACCAAAAATTAACTAGCAGCAAGTGCTAAGACACCTAGAACACCCTCAAGAGGGTTGCCAACTACTGGGAGGGGTCCTATAACCTCTCCTGTTATGTTCGATCACAAAGATAGTCCTTACACTACACCTAGGACTGCCGCGATAGTCAACATTACCTCTACCTCACAAGGGCCTAAGGTGACGATAGCGGGATCAAAAGGAGGTCAAGATCTACCTACTAACCCTACAATAAATATAGAAATTGTAGACTTCAGAGAGTACCGTTCTGACTCTGAAGGGGGAAGACACTACAACCGCAGAATGGCAAATCCATGTAGAAAGCTGGGATCATTGCTTGGCCTCTCAAGATGTCACAATAGCAAAGTTAAAAGCCATGATCGAGCGACTCACACTTGAAAGACAGGGCACAGCACTGCCAAATCATAATCTTACTACAACAGAATCAGTAAGGCTGGCTGTCCCTTGCTAAATGCAAGAGGGGTACCCCCATTACACACTAGAGTATGCCTTTGCCACCTTACTAGGAGTTATCCTAGCTGCGAGTGTTGCACCCAATATACTTATCCCACAAAGACCATTTACATAGGGGTTCCCACAAAGTCCACACCCACAAAGACCTCACTAGGCTACTTATCATCAATAGGAACCACCCTTATATGGACCTATGCCTCCTTGGACATATGGTTACAATGCATATGCACAACCTCCTTTTATGCCACAGGGATTGTATGCGCATCCAACTACACCTATGGTGGACCTTATATGTGGGCAATGATGACCGAGATGCTCAATGAATACAAAGATTAAGAAACTGTGAGTACATACACAATCAGGAAGCCATACCCTCCATATGTGGATGCAGTACCTTTTCTGCTAAAATTTATCTAGCCTCATTTCAACGCGTTCAATGGAACGACATATCCTAAGCATCATATTTTTCATTTCGAATCCCGGTGTGGCACCATCACCCAACAAGGTGATTTGTTGTTAAAATTGTTTGTCAAATCTCTAGATGGGGCTGCTTTTATACGGTATTCAAATTTAAAACTCTATTCCATTCTAGACTGGGATTCAATGAAACGAGCATTTGTACAACAGTTTCAAGACACTTATATGCCTGTGAAACTATACAAATTGCTTAACAAAAAGTAGCAAGACAATAAGTCAGTGGTGGACTTTATTAACAGATGGAATAATATGTTTTATGCTTGTGAGAATGCACCTTCTCTCAAAACACTCCTTAAGATGTGTCTATAGAATATAGCCATCGAGCTTTCTCTCCATCTTACGGTGCAGAGGTACTCTAGGTTTGATGACCTAATATCCAAAGCTTCCGCTTTAAAAAGAAGACTTCTAGACCACAAACATGAGAGAAGAAAAAAATGGTGGTTAACAAGATGGAATCCGCTATGGTAAGCACTAAAAAGCCACCTACTAAGTTGAAGTCAAACATACTGCGGAGACAACTAAACCAACAGAACAAGAAGCTCCTCCTAAAAGGCCAAGCATGAAGGAGTGGCTGGAAAAGGCTTACATATTCCACCCTGATGATTTGAAGAATCTCTTTAAGCAAACAATTGAATCTTAGGATATCATGCTCCCCAAATCAAAAAGACCCGTAGAAGCTGACAAAGTCAATGACCTAAAATATTACAAGTATCATCGTTATTTTGGGCCATACATTGCAAGACTATTTTGTTTTTAAAGACAAGCTTCAGGAATTGATTGACAAGAACACCGTGGAATTGGATGCATATATGAGGGTTGCAACCACCAACACTATCTTCATTGATGAGGATATGGTCGACCTCATGAATCCTCAATATAATGGGATGATGATAATGATGAGGACGATTAGGTTATATTTGAAAGCAAGGTGACACATAAGAGAAGACTCCAGGCCATTAAAGTAGGAACATAGTAAACACATAGCCCTCCTAAACGTGCTCGAAAAAGGCCCTTTCGCTTAAAAAAGGTAATCAAGAAAAAGGAGAAGGCTCCTAAAGTTGTGGCCTCTCCACCAATGCTCCATTCAGACGACTTGTTAGAGCAACCTCTACGAATGTCAGTGACATTAGAAGAATTTATGCCCAAAGATTTGCTTCAGTCTTCAGTCATCACTTATAATATGGTGTCGATTATACGTGATGGTAATCCTCACCCATACAGAGAATCGTATCCAGCACCAACACCACGTGGGTCCACAATAGTGATCGATTGGCTACAAAATAGTTTGACATACCAAGATCACTATAAAGGGATAACTATCCCAATGGTAGTATATAGATACAACATCTATGGTATCTCCATTACATTAACAAATTCTATACAAGACCCGCCACTGCATTCTGCAAGAATTACTAGTTTACCCATGGCACCATGGAAACATACATACTTCTGGAATGTGTTAACCAAGTTTAGGCGATGAGCCTTCCTTTGCCATTGAGCTGTATATTTTGAGGCATTTCCTCCCAACTTTGAGGTTCTGTTGTTCGCCACTTTCTTAAATGAAAGCTATCAATGTTTGCATTGTCATCTATTTAAGTTCATAATATCATGCAGAGAGATAATGCATAATGACAACTTGTTATTGAGTTTATTCCCACTCTCCCTGAACTGTTCATCGTTGGATTGGTACATGGACTTAGCACTACAAAGCATACCTTCTTGGGGCCACTTGATTGAAATGTTTATCTATGAATTTATAAGGCTAGGCATGGAGCCCTATGATCCTTAGAATATGGATCCCTTAAGACAACCTCCTCAACAACAGATGTATGAAGAATTTGAGGACACCTCCAACCAAATCATTGCTCAACTGTTGGATCCTGACGGTTCGGTGAAATAAGGCAACCTATCAGACAGGAGGTATATCTTACCTATATCTTACCCCATTCCCAAAGGACTATCAGCTCCCTATGCTCACACTATACACAGGGGATGAGGATCCCCATTTCTATACTAGTCGTTTCTTGCAAAAAATTGGTTTGCTAATCATTGCCCAAGATTTATTGGTGTGGCTTTTTCCGATTTCCCTGGATTTACATGCTTTTGATTGATACTTGACTCTACCATCTTGCTATGTTTCTTCATGGTTAATGCTTATTGATCTTTTTTATCACCGACAAAGGACATATAGACATGATCTCGGATACATACAAAGTGTGGTACAATTTTTGCCTCAAGATCAATGGGACATCGACATGGACACCAATGACTCCTCGACTTTGGCTGGTGAAGAAGACAATGCCCCAAACCTATGGCAAACCTGGCACTGTGACTTATCCATGCAAGACATACCACCCTTGATCATTGACTCAGGCAGCTTTAGTGATGATGATGATTCTTGCTTTGCCACTACATCCTAAGATTTCTATAAGGATGAAATGTCTACTCATCCGTAAACAAAGGCTTGTAATGTTACAAAACTTAAAATACTACCCCGGTGGAGGGACGTCAGCCGCACTCCTGATATGTCAACCAAGTCAAGCTGCGATCTAGAAAACTGATTCCGTCATGGGATCCTACAGCCAACCAATAATCCGATGCAATGAAAAAGATGGCTATAGATGCTGAACACAACAAGGCTATCAAGAAGATGGATAATCCCATTCCATATGATGTGATGGCACACCTCAAGTAGATCTTGTTAGTGCCAACTGTCTATGATGCCCTCCATATGTCGCTATAACTTAGGGCCTCCATGGTCTATGCACTAACTCACCCAAATGAGTTTGCTGTAAATGATGAGATTGCTAGGGCTTTTGGTAGACCACAATGCGAGAAGGGTTGTGTATGCTCACGATCACTTTTGAAGACACTGATCAGTATTCCAGTGATCCTAGCCATAATAGACCATTATTCATTTTATATTTTATTGATAATCAGTCTGTGTTTAGAGTAATGATTGATGACGGCTTAGCAGTCAACATACTTCCAACCAAAACCTTGGACTACCTAGGAGTAGATCCATCTCAGCTCAGGCCCAGCACACTTGTCATCCAGGGTTTCAATCAAAATGAGCAGCGTCCTCTCGGCCCTATTAGGCTAAGGACAAAGTTTAGCCATATAGAAGATTAGACATCCTTTTACATAATTGATGCAGACACTACTTACAACGCCCTCATTAGTCGATCATGGATGCATAAATTTTAGGTGATCCCCTCAACATACCCCCAGTGTATGAAGTACCCTTGGCAAGATATGTAGGGCACCATAATAGCTGATAGTAATCCATTCAAAATAGCGGATGCTTATTTTGCTAATGCAACATATTATCAAAAGACTGGGCCCCAGGAAACATCACGCGATACCTTAGGAAAGAGCAATGACAATAACGTCAAACCCTGAAAGCTTAAAGTGTGGCATGGTGTCTAAGTTACTAGGGATAGACCCACATTGTTACCAGACTCAGTAGCATGAAATTTTGTCCGCCCACTAGCACACTTGTCAAGAGCAAAGGTTGACCCTTACTGAGCACCTTTCATTTTCCTCCCTGAAGGACCTATCCAGTCAAAGGATCCCTCAGATCCTATTTTAGAAAGAGAACTCAAAGACCCAGACAGTTTGTTGCCACACATGAAGTTGGCTCCCTAGTTACTCCAAAACTCTGGCTTTGACCAGTAAGGAAAATGAAAGAATTCTTATAAGGGCAAGAAAGTGCTAACTCAATAGTTTGAGTGCTTAGTCCTCCATTCCAAGAACAAAGATGATACAAGGGGGTTGGGTAGGAAGCCCACCAAATTAAAAGTTTCCTCTTATGCGATAATGACATACGGGATCTACCTATTAGAGGATGCTCCCTTTGAATGCTTATTAATGAAAACACAATCTTCATCCTCTAAAGATTTTATTATGGAGCCAATGATGCCCACTCCCCTGGAATTTGAAGATGGAGGTCAAGCAACAGTAGACGACCTGATCGAAGTGAACCTAGGAACGGAAGAAGACTTTTTTCCCACTTTCATTAATGCATGCCTTTCCTTAGAAGAACAAACACAGTATATCGAGTTTTTAAGACGTGTTCGCCTGGAATTATTCTAAAATGCTAGGGCTAGACCCCAATATAGTCGTTCATCGCTTTGCCATTGACCAGTCTCAACGGCCTCTTAAGCAACATCCTCGCAAGACTAGACATGATATCGCCAACAAAATAGAGGGTAAAGTGGAAAAACTTCTTACAGGTAGATTTATTCATGAGGTGCGATATCCGAAATGGCTCACCAATATCGTGTCTATACAAAAAAAAATGGTCAGATTAGGGTGTGTATCAACTATAAGGACCTTAATAGCGTATGCCTAAAAGATGACTTCCCTTGACCACTCATAGAATTACTGGTAGATGCTACCATGGGGTATAAGCTCTCTCTTTCATGGATGGTTATTTGAGATACAATCAGATCCAAATGGCTCTAGAGGATGAAGAAGTTACCTCATTTTGTATGCCGATTGGAATATTCTATTACAGGGTCATGCCCTTCGGCCTAAAGAATGCCAGTGCCACTTACTAGAGGGAAATAACCTACATATTCAAGGACTTGCTACATGATGCAGTTGAGTGCTATGTCGATGAATGTGCCTTTGGTGTATCTTCAAGGTGATTTCTCGGATTTGTTGTTTGACATAAGGGTATCGAAATAGATCCTAAGAAAATTACAACCATAGTTAAAATGGCAACACCACAGAATATCTCTAACCTAAAAAGATTTTAGGGGAGACTTGCATACATTCGCCAGTTCATTTCATATTTTTCAAGACATTGCCAGCCCTTTTCACGATTAATGAAGAAGAGAGTTCCTTTTGTGTGGGACCAAGCCTGTCAAAATACTTTCAACAATATAAAATAATACATGTTGAATATGTCAGAACTTATGAGCTCGGCCCTGAGAAAGTCGTTACTATTATATGTGGCAATTATGGAATCATCTCTTAGGGCATTGCTGGCCCAACACAATGAAGAAGGCAAGGAGCATGCCTTATATTACCTCAGCAAAACAATGGTCGACGCTGAGCTAAATTACTCTCCCATTGAGAAGATATGTTTAGCTCTAATCTTTGCACTACAAAAGTTGAGACATTATCTGCTTACCATAACAATACACCTTACATCAAGGGTTGACCCATTGAAGTACATCATGAGCCGTCCCTCAATGCAAAGGCGTATCGCTAAGTGAACTGTTCTTCTCTCAGAATTCGATATTCACTATGGTCCATAGCACGCAATCAAAGGTCAAGCGTTCGCAGATTTCCTAGCTACGCACCCAGTAACTGATGATTCACCTCTTCAAATGGAGTTACTCAACGAGAACGTCATGCAAGTCTAGATAAAGAAAGGTTTGAGCGTCTCAAGGTCCTTCTACTGCCCTAGGAGATAATACAGATAAGTCCTCAGGGATCGGCATTATTTTTGTCACCTCAGATAATGACATTATTATGCACTCCCTCACCCTGACAGAGGGGCATTCAAATAACAAAATCAAGTATGAAGCTCTGATCACAGGACTTGAACCGGCCTTAGAAATCCTTATAGATGACCTTACGATTTATGGAGATTTAGAACTCATCAGTCAGATGAATGGTCTTTATCACATCAAAAAGCTAAGCTTAACACCTTATTTTCAAAGGGCTAAAGACTTAACCAAGTTGTTTAAGTGCTTGTAGATACAACATGTCAAAAGGGACAATAGCGAGTAAGGCAATGCACTTGCTAGCTTGGCAACATCTCTCACACACCCAAGGGATGATTATCTGGTCGTCTATATTGGAGAAAGAAGGGTCGTCTCCCTATTGTCCCCAATCATTGAAGAAGATGTCTTCCTTACTTGCAACACCGATTTGCAAGAGCATGATGCAAAAGGTATGGATGACAAATCAAAATTTGGAGATGAAGATTGGCATAAGCCCCTAATTTAATATCTTATGGATAGAAGAGAACCAGTTAATCCTATTAAGTGTGCTGAATTGCGACAACGCGCCCCCCAATTTACTTTACAGGGCAATCAATAATATAGATGGTCACTAGATGGCATATTGTTTCGATGCCTATCAGCCGATGAGGTAAATAATGTAATGAATGAAGTGCATGCCAGCATGTGTGGCGGACACCAAAGCGACCCCAAGCTACAACACCAGTTAAAAAGACTTGGCTACTACTGGCCAACAATGGTGGTTGATTGCATTGAGTATGCCAAGCGATGTTGCATTTTCCAACTACATAGCAGTTATGGCCATGTGCTTACCGAACCGCTTCACACTACCTCCTGTTCTTAGCCATTTTCCAAGTGGGGAATGGACATAGTGGGGCCCATTACTCCAACCTCTGCCAAAGAGCACTACTACATTCTTGTTGTAACAGATTACTTCTCCAAGTGGGTAGAGGCTGTCCATCTAAGAGAAATCAAAGCTTCTGACATCATCTGGTTTGTTAAGGTCCACCTCATATACAGATTCGGTGTCCCCGATCGTATAATTATAGACAATGGGCAGTCGTTAGTTCACCTGTATACTGGTTCATGGCGAAATACAATATTGATATGGAGCATTCTTCATGATATTATCCTTAGGCTAATGGTTTGGCAAAAGCCTTCAACAAGACTCTCTGTAAAATCATAAAGAAAATGGTCTCTAGACATAAAAAGGACTGACATGAGCACTTACCGGAGGCACTCTGGGCATATCATACTACCTTTCGTACACCAACACAGGCAACCCCTACTCCCTTGTGTTCGGAGCAGAGGCCGTTCTACAAGTTGAAATACAAGTCCCATCGCTAAGGGTTATAATACAAGATGGTCTGATGGACGCAGAGGCAACCAAAATTTTCCTTCATAACTTGAGACCCTTGATGAATCTAGGCTTGTTGCACAACAACATTTGGAATCATATCAAGCCCGCATGGCAAGGGCTTACAAGAAGAAAGTTAAACTTCGCTCCTTCGCCAAGGGTGAGCTCGTCCTTCTTGCGCAATCGCCACTTGATCCCATGAGAAGAAAAAATGGTAAATTTTCCTCTAAATGGGACGGTCCATATGTCATTGAAAAGGCCAATCCTAATGGTGCATATCTTCTCTGTGACGTGGAGGGAAACCAAATCCTCCCCATTACCAATGCAAGATTCTTAAAGAAATATTACCCCTAGAATGCCCTATAAGGGGCTTCAAGAAACTATGTCAGTTTGATCCTATTTTAATAGGTACGTAGGCAGTCTAGATTTCTTCTTGACCTGGATGCAACCACATTCATTCATCCTATTTTTTCTTTTAAAAAAAATTTCTGATCTCATTAAAAACCAGTAATGGTAATGGGATGTAAAAAGTAGGCAACCCCTAGTCTTAGGTTAAGGGATCCTAAGGGCAAAAAAGGGACATATATACATTACATAAAGCATAATGGCAAGGGCATAGCAAAAACCCTTATGGGGACCACAAGTAAGAAAATCCACTCATGACAAGATCAAATTCTCCTTGATCCCATTGAAAACTAGCAATGGCAATGGGATACAAAAGTTAAGCAAACCCCAAACCTAGTGGGCAACCATTAGGGAAAAAAATGGATAAAAGTACCCAAAATCCCATAATCAAGCTACGACTGGGCTTGATCCTATTCTAGGGTACGTAGGCAGCCTACTATAACAAGACAGGAGCAGCCCCATCATCATCCATACCACAATCTCTCCTTGAGAAATATATCATTTTGTTTTATACCTACATGATACATTTCTCAAAGGGGGGAGGGGAGAATCACACATGAAATTTGGAAGCACTTAAAATTTGGATAAAAATGAAATTTTTATTAAAGAATAAAATGTTGCTACAACAAAGAAAATACAACGATGGGCACTCTGCCCTGCCACTACACTACAACCTCAGTCTCTTGCCATGTCAGGGCTACTAAAGCCTAGGAGTTTGGCATGCAATGTAGGCAACACCTCCGCATTTACCTCTAGGGTGTCATTCGCCGCATTGACATTGAACTGTGCTACGTTGATGTTATAAATATTCTCCCTAGAGACTCCCTCAAGCAGGTCAATCTCTTGGCTCATCAGCTCGCCCCTGTAACGGTCCACCATATAGATAGTCCAATGAATCGAATTGCCCACATGGTCAATAAACCTTTTGCGAGATTCCAAGCAATTTATTACTTTGTTGAAGCTTTCCTTCAATGATTCCATCTACGCCATCAACTTTTCAGCATCCCTCACTAGCAACCTGATCTCTTCTAACACCAGAGTTTGCTAGGTAGTTAGGTCCACCATTCTAATCTCCTCTTCCTGAAGGCATAAGAAAACGTCGTGCTCTAGTCCTTTTAGTATCTTGATGTCCTTTGCCTCACAAAGTTCAGATAAAGCATCAAGGAGACACATTATTGTGCTTATGAACTCAGAGTTATACACACAAGCCTCTATGTGATCCAGCATGTCTAAAATCTCTTACCAAACTAATGGGACATCCGCTTCTTCAGCAGACAGGCCAACCAAGCACCTGATGAGTGCATCGTGTTCCCGAAGAGCTTCATTGACTCGTGCCTCCACTTCTTTAGTGGCAGGCATCCTCACTACATCTACAAAATCAGCATCATTAGAACATGGAAACCAAAAAGACTATGCACAAAAATAAACAAGGAAATTAATGCATACCACAATCGAATAAAGACTTAGGATCCTCCCCTTGGATGGGGAAGGTTCGTCCCGTCTCATTTGCAATCCCGATGATTCTTCAACATCAAAAACACTGAAAAACCTCCTCTTGGGAGCCATCTCTCTGACATAGAAATAAAAGGTATTTGCAAAAGCCGAAGGAATGAGAAGGGTGATGGGCACAACCCTCTTATTTATAAACATGAATGGTCACAATCCTTTAGGAAGGATGTCTCGAAAAGAGAACAAAAACAATGGGCCCATCCTGTTACAATAGTTCGAATTCAACCAACGTCATTTAGGTACCTCTTACAAGGCGATGGTTTGGTATCGTCATCCGAAGAATGTCACTCACGTTGCTTTAGGGATATACCATCACAACGTACGCTATAAGGGCAGGATGTCTCACTTACACCGAAAAGGAGCATACATGAGCGTGGCTTTTGATTCTCATAACACCAATACTAATTCACATCTGACTTTCATAAAGTCAATTATATTTTACTCTCACAATGTCAAGGATTAATTGGATCTAACTCTCATAAAGTCAACTATATTTAACTCTTATAATGTCAATCATACATGATTCTCATAATGTCTACTACATTTGACTCTCACAACGTCAATCATGTTCAACCCTCATAATGTCAACCACATTTAACTCTTATAATGTCAACCATATTCGACTCTTATAATGTCACTCATGCGCAACTCCTACAATGTTGACTACATTCGACTCTCAAAATGTCGATTACATTTGAATCTCATAAAGTCAATCTTACTTAACTCTTACAATGTTGAGTAAAGAAAATGATTCAAAAGAATGAGAAGAGGGAAATGACAAGAAGACAAGACAATAAATGATAAAGCTCTATCTTTTCTTTCATTAACAAAAGGGGTTTTACATCATTCTAAGGGTACATTACTTTGGAAAAGCATAAAGGAGACATTTACACAGATCTTCTTCCATGGTCGGGGAGGATTGAATTTGGTCACCTCGCCTGACAAATTCTTAGTGAAGACAATCTATAGTGGAAGAAACTGTAGAAATCCTCGATCAAGAACGCTTCCTTCAGTCGCTTTCTCTTCCTGGGTCGCTATAAAAGTCGCGATCTGAGCCTACACCTTCAGTAGTTCCTCTTGAGCATTGGCCAAGTCATTATCAATGTTGGTCATTGAGTCACAAACTCGATCCAGCTCCTCCATTAAGGCTTTCCTTTCAGCCTTTGCCACACTTAGACTAGCCTGAGCCTCATCATTGATTTCGATATTAGCAAGTTCTGATGCCAGCATTAATTTCCTAACCAAAGATGTAAAGTACATCTCTAGACCCTACCAAACTTGTCATTGCAAATATGGGTTTCTACATCTTCGGCAAGGGCTGTCAACACTTTGTCCCTTGTACTTGTGAGATCAGGTGATGAGGGTGTTAAGGCTATCATTAATTCGAGCATTCCTTAGTGGATCATGCATGCTGAGGCAATCTTGGAAGGGCGCCTAATGGTGCTAGTAGTGCTCACAATCTCATCTAAACAAGCAGAAGAGAAGTGTCAACAATGGTACATGGAGACATATCTTATGACGAAATGAAAAGTTTACCATGACCCATGGGGGGAAGTTCTATGGGATCCTATCTCACAGGGAATGCCTCCTCAACGGTTGGATTAGAGACAAAAGAAGAATTCAGCACATAAGAACACATAAACGAATGCCATGGATGATGTAGAAAGGGGTGACAGTATATACCTTTCTCAGGAACCATTTCATCTTGGGGATGTTCATCGTCTACTAATTCTTTCATGATGGGGTTAACAATTGATTCTAAAGGATTTACTCTGGTTGTCACCTCCTCTTGGATCAGGTTCTCTTCATGAGTGACCTCTGCGATCGATTCTCTATCGATTGTGTTCCTACCCTCCTCAATAGGTGGAGCAGACAAAGTAGTAAGGGCATCATCGGTCGACGTGGCCATAGGCTTGCTAACTTTATCAACAGTCCTGTCCTGGGGCTTATTAGCTTTAGGAGGGTCATGTACTTTAGGCAGCCCCACATCAACAGAGCTAGAAAGTTCACTTACAAGAGGGATCTCCTCACCGGTACCTGTTGTCTGATCACTTGTTTTAGTGGTGGCTCAAGTGATTCATCAGGATTCTTGCCAATGTTTCCTAACTCATCGGTCAACGGGTTACCCTCCTCGGAACCATCAGTCCATCATTGGTCATCCTTTTCAGAATCTTCATAGTCTACTAGTTCCTCCATTTTGGACATGACCACATCTTGTAAGCTGTTAGTAGGGATGTGAAGGCCCACAAACGCCTCAGAATCTTATGAGAAATTCATCTCTGCTCCCTCAAAATTCATGTCCAACACCGACTCAACCAAGTCTCGTTGCTCCTCAAGGATGATAACAAGATGGGCCTTATCTTCCTGCTTGGTCACTAAATCCATCTTTCCTATTGTTGGGACACTATGTTCCTCTATTGTGGTCATCTGAGGGTTATCTTCATCAAGGGCCGGTCTTCGCACCTCAGGGGGTGTTAGCTCTATTGTATCTTCTGTAGGGACCTGTTTGCAAATAATCATGAGAATAAAGGAGTTCAAAATGATAAATGATAAAATAAGATTAATTAAATTCATAAATAGCATAAGTGTACCTGGGCATGCTCTCTAGAAGGTGTTGGCGAAGGAGGATTTCATGGCTTTTGCTCAAAATGTGTATGGGAGGATCCACAAACCTCCCAGACATTGGAAGAAGCCCCCTCTATAGCAACGTATGAGGGATCATCATCCTCAACGACACCTTTCCCTTTAAAAAGGACATAGGGCTCTTTCCTTGCTATCTCACGTGATGCGGTTAAGGCTTGTTCAACTTGAGTCTTTGCCTCTTCTTCATTGCTAGGCTCATCACTAAAGTGAGTAGGCTAATTGGTGGCAAGGGAGCATTCGACCACAAAACTAAATACTTCATTTTCTCATAAGCATTTCTCTACAGTCCCATGTGCGGATTCAAATGTTACAAAGGGTTGACTCCTTCCTGTAGTTGCCAACTCCTTCCTAGTATTTTCTATAAAACTAGGAAGAGAGTCACGAGTCACCAAGGAAATGTCTCGGCTGACAGGGATATATGCCTGAAGCTCCCTTGTGATGTCAGTCACCTTTTTAAAGACATAATCTAGAAAGTGGCCTTCCAAGTCGTACTCATTCATAATGATGACAAGCTCATGCATAGTTCCCTCATGATGCCATAAGGCCTTGAGCTCCCTCTGGATTATGCTACAAACCCCGAACAACTATCGATGGGAAGCATATCATTGGATACCCGATGGCCCCCGTGGTCTTCTAGGTGCTCTAGGTTTAGTAGGAGTAGCATCTCAGTTTGCTAGACTTTCTGGTTCAGGCCTTTCATCAGCTGAAATGTGGGAGGGACAGTTAAAAGGTTGCATCAAGCCTTGTTCTTACATTATTGGCAATATGTCAGCTAGTTGTCCCTGATCCTTAAGGGTCTTGTCCCCTAACATGAATTCTTTAATAGAGGGGATCTTGTGTTGTCCAGCTCCTGCCGTCGTGCGCTAGGGCTCCTCAAAAGGATAACCCCCAATGTCTTCAAAATCATCTTCATGAATAAGATGCATCCATTCAGGCTCTCTTTCCCTATCAGGAGATGGGATGCGTTGAGGTTTCCTTTCATGAGACTTTCTTCTTGCACCTTTTTTCCCCTTCGGCTTATTTGGTTACTCTTCTTCTCCCTTGTTGGCTGAAGGAGATGGCAGGATTGACTTAGTGTCTTCTTGATGGTCCCGTGGCTGCTTATTGGATCTTTTAAGCCATTGGACAACCGATATCTTCTTAGCTAGGGTCTTATTCTGAGATTTATCAATCATTATTACGGTACCTTAACTGTCATAAAAAATAACGTGGGAGTTATCCCCATCTTCATTGTATCTTACAACTGAAAAGAATGAGTTATACCACCATTTGGCATAACGATAATCAAATTGGAGGTTGTCTTGTTCGGCCATTTCTTCAGGGATGACCGCTCGACTACTTGTGCCTAATCTTACAAAATACAAGTAAGCTTCTTGAATCCTCTCCAAGCTGGTTGTTATACCCACTATTTTTACATGGGTAGGGAGAGAGACAAGTCCTTAGAAATAGGAGAATTGGCGAGAAAATCTGTAAGGGTTGTAGGCCTCAATATGAAGATGAGTATCCCTCATCCATGATAACTCACAGCTCCTAAGAAAGCAAAAATATGCCCAAGCCTCCCCTGCTAACGACCCGTCATCTATTAGGGTATGCTTCCTGAATAAGTGGTCTGGGATGAGGACGAGCTTCTGAGTGGAACAAAATAAAGTGGCAAGATGCAACACCATCTCTGCTCGCTAATTTTTCAATGTGTTGATATATGGGATTCTACGAAGATCCTTTTATCCTCTCTGGTAGATGGAAGGGAAATGAAGTCCTAACCATGTGGAGAAATACTGAAGGGGTAAATACACCAACTTCTCCCTGATCTGACCTTCTTGGACACTTGCCTCCACAATGTCTCATAAGCCACTATATACGCAACATAGACTAGGGACCACCAGGTTCATGCGAATCCCATCGGCAAGGTTAGCAATAGCGATGAATACTTTAGGGCGTATACGCACACCCACACTACTGGAGAGAGCCCACTCACTTAAAAAGGTTACATAAACTCTAGCCAAGAATGTAGGGCCATCGAGATCGACGCTTCCCCAAACATTGTTTTTGGTCCATGGAAAAAGTTTACCTCTAGCAGTCATACATGAAGGACCACGGAAAACGCAGCCAAGCCAGCTACCATACAAAACACTCACATCATTAAACTCAGAGAATATCTGGAATAGCCTTTGGCATGTAGCAAAAAGTGTCTCAAAGTGCTTATTAAAGGGAATGTACTCCTCCATTAACCTTCCCTCAAAAGGTAGATGGCTTACGCTAATAAACTCCCACAGTGATATGCCTAGCTCACCATACTAGCATAGAAAAGTTTTGGTGTCAGGGTACCATCTGGAAAATGAAAAATTGCTTCTGCTACCATCGCATGGTGTTTGTCAAAGTTACCGATCAAACCACGCAGCACCTCAGCCATATAAACAGCATCTATGTTCGCATAGTAGTTGTCAAGACAATGTTTAATGAGGGCCTCACATCTACTTCCCCCACTTGAAAAAGATGAAGATTCCCTATAGAGCCGGCCAACCCATTCTACTTCTCCCAAGCGAATCTTCCAAATCAAGCTTTTGAGATCGCTGGTGGTGGAGTCTTTGAGAGTTTCCCTACTTCAATAGAGGGAATTAGCGTTTCATGGATTGAGTTAGCCCGACAAACCCCATCATCTAGGTGGCACCAACCCTTACAGATAGTTTTGATGTAGTCAGGTGAGCTTGGTGCATGATTTGTTACTGGATCAACAAATTCTAGATTGAAAAGGCTTCGGCTATGGGCCCATTCATGAGTTTGATGAATTAGGGATAGAAAGCTTTTGTGGCACTCACGGTCACACAAAATTTGTCTCCTGGGAGCCATTACTCTACAAAGAAAGAGAAAACTAAAATCAGAGATTAAACATGTACATTTTTAATGTCTTACAGACATTTGTGCAAATGAGCACTTTGAGTGTGCGAATGTGACTTATGGACTCACATTCGGGCACACTTGTGTGACAATGAAAATTTGCCAGCATTACGCCTTATTGTGGGTGAATGAGGAAAGATTTATCCATTCTTGCACTCGTTGTTGGTCAAGATGCATCTTGACCAACAAGGAGTGCATGAATGGGAGGCGCCTCAACCTGCGAATGAACACCAGGAGAGCCTTTCGCAACCACTCAAGCCAGCTCTAAAGCGATGAATGGATGTCGGAAACCCAATCCTTGCCGGAGACGAAGACAGGAATTCTGGATGTGCCTTGAAGGATAAAACGCTCAAAATTGAGCCAAAATCTTCAAAACTTATACCAAAATGACCATATTCTTGAGGCCAATCTATTCATCTAAATGAAATCAACCTTCAAAGGCCTAAGATGCACCTAGAATTGAAAGAGGGATTTCAGGTTCAAGAAGGGAAAAGGTATCGCATAGAAGGGTCTCCCACAATCCAAGACACCCAAGAATGGTGTTGGTATAACCACAAGAGAAAAAGAAGATGCCAGATAGTTTGAAGTTGAAGATTGAATGCAAAAACCATAAGGGTTAAAAGCTTAAAGCTCTCAGTAATGGAGAATTTTTAAAGTTTCTCTGAAGATGAATCAAAGAAGAAGAGGGTTTGGTTTTTATACCTGCGGGGGTATTCTGGTCCAATCACAGAGAATTTAAAAAGAACCCACCTATTTAGGAGGGTAAGATGGTCATTTCATTCGCCAGTTGTGAGAGGAAGGTAATTGAAGAGACGTGTGCCATTAGTTATCATTACTCCTCGAAGAACGCATTTTGAATCAGAGTGCATGAATGAGAAAAACAAACTTCATTCACCCACAAATCATGGAGCAAATGAGGTTTTTAGTATTCATTCGCCAACATTTTAATCACAAGTGACAAAAAGAATTGTTATTCGCCACCACGAAGATTAAAAGTTGTTTAAAGATAGCAAGGAACAGAGTGACTGGGAGTTTTGCTTGATCTTGGCAATGCATCTGACCTCCAAGGTACCAAAATCTGGTTTATCTTCAAGGCTTTGGGCCTACAAAAAATAATCAGACTTTATAAGTGTGGGTTTTGTTAAAGTATGTTCCTCGTAATACCAAGAATACAATCACTTTTCCTAGCTTGAAAGTCTATTTTCATATCGATAAATACTGATATTCCTTTGGATAAAATAGGGGTGGCACTGTTTGACACGACCTGCGAACCCGACATGACCCAACACAAAAATAAGCAGGTTAGGGTTGACCCTAAACGTGTTGTAGGTCAAAATAGGTCAACCCGCTTTGACACGATTAATAAAGGGGTTAGGTTAGGGTTTAGCCAAATGGTCTTATACCCTTACCTTGACACAACACGAACCCTATTAACCCGACTCGCAAAGATAAATTACCACATAACCCATGAACCTGACACGACCCAACACGAAAATAAGCGGGTTAGGGTTGACCCTAAATGTGTTTCGGGTCAAAACAGGTCAACCCGCTTTGACACGATTAATAAATGAGTCGGGCTAGGGTTGAGCCAAATGGTCTTATACCCTTACCTTGACAGGACACAAACCCGACTAACCAAGATAAATTACCACAAAACCCGTGAACCTGACACGACCTAACACGAAAATAAGCGGGTTAGGGTTGACCCTAAATGTGTTTCGGGTCAAAACAGGTAGACCCGCTTTGACACGATTAAAAAATAGGTCGGGTTAGGGTTGAGCCAAATAGTCTTATACCCCTACCTCGACACAACACGAACCCGACCCGCCAACACAAATTTCCACCCCTATATGCAAGGGACACACCAAATCCTAGCTGAAAAATCAGCCTTAGGCATTCATTAAGGGGGTGCCCCAAATCTACGTCAGATGAGATAAGGTGAAACGGTACTCTGCATTATGAATTACAGAAAGGTTAAAGCTAAGGCTGTCAATAATCCAATTTTTTTTATCTGAAATCCAATTTGATAAAAAACAAAATCAAATCCATCTACATCTGATTCGAAAGTACATCCGATTCAAAAAGTAAATATTCGAATAATAAATGAATCAAATTTGGCATCACTTACATCTGTTATGAAAAAAATATGTCCGAAAAAAATTTCGACTAACCGTTTGATGATTTAATCCAACGGTTACTACCAATCCCCTTTGTAATATATAATGTTTTTTTTTTTTTTTTTTGTGCTAAACCTAACCCTCCCGACTCCCAGTCTCCCTCCTCCCTACGTTGTAATTCGCACACCGCCCACTCACCATCACTAGCTGTCACCGTCGCCGTTGCCATCTCCAAGTCAGGTAACCCTCTCTCCTGCGTCTCTCTCTCTCTCTCTCACCGTCTCACGGTCTTCTTTCTCTCCCTCTCTCCTGCGTCTCTCTCTCTCACCATCTCGCAGTCTTCTCTCTCTCTCTCTCTCTCTCTCTCTCTCTCTCTCTCTTATATTAAAATCAAATATCCAAAATCTAAATCCAATATTCAATTATTCGAACGAATTCAAATTTATAATGTATAAAAAAAAGTCTATCAAATTTCGAATCAAATTCAATTATGTAATATCTATATTCAAATCGAATACAAATATACCTATATTTGATTCTAATTCGCTCCGTTGACAGCCCTTGTTTAGAGAATGATTGTTTGAGATGAAAAAAAAAATGCATGCCATAGATTGATACATGATGTGTTTTTGGTGCCTCTTTTTGGACATATGCTTTTCAACTTAACACATTTGTGGACATTTTTAACCCTAACACAACATGTGTTAGCTTACTTACACTTTTTTGTCAGAGAACATTTGTTTCCTTTTAATTTACAAACCCCTCTCACCTTGATGAGAAACCGGTATACACGTGAAAGTGAAACCAAGTGTGTGATGAGGAGGAAGAAAGATCGTCTGCGGTTAAAAAAAGGTAGTGGTCAAGTGGTGGCATGCTCAGCACAAGCCACATGATAAAAAATGGACAGCAATTTTAAAACAGGGCCAATTTTTTTTTTTTTTTTTATCACAGCCACCACTTGATCACCACCTTTACCGTAGAGGATCCTTAGCCAACAAGGACCGAGATAGCGATCCTAAAACTGTTGAGGACAAAATCATCTTTTCACAGCTATTTGTGATCTTGAAACATTATAGAGACGAGTCTACCCTTTCATGATGAAGATTGTTTTTAAGACTAATTGAGAACACGTAAATCGTTGGTTACATAACGAGCCTACACCTAAGTTAATCCTTTGTATAACATGCAGATCCTTTACACTTTAGAGGCAATATGCGAGGATGTAGGCACGACCGCACGACGGTGTGAGAATAGAACATTGTTACAGAAACCGTGTATATAATCAAATACCCACGTTCAAGGTATTGTAGAACCTTATATACCAGTGTAGATTTGGTATGCCCTCCTAAAGTCCCCCTAACACACCCCCATCCAAGGTGACACAAGACATCGAAACCAAATCCGGGGAAGTGATTTACACTTTTTTTTTTGGTGGGGGGGGGGGATGTAAATTACTTTTCTGCTTCACGTATCCCCCAGCATGGAGGAGACTTTACGCCTTTAGGGGGACTTTTTTTTTTGTAATTTTTAGGGCACACTAAATCCTTGGGGCTTATGTACTAGGACTGTCCTATGAATACTCCTTTCTTCCTTCCTTTGATCCGTCTGAGATAAGGGATTACTCCGGTAGGTCTTCTCGATTCAGAGCCGGCCGGTTATGGACCTACTTACCTTGCTTGTGAACCAGCTGCGGAGCTCACCGTTGTTCTATTGGTTTGGTGGTTGTTACCAAGAGCGTTACTTATGAGAATCCGTCTGTTATAGGATATTATGCCTAGTAATCCCTCCACCCTCTTAGCCCTCAGGATTTGGTACGACTCTTTTTTAAACAAGCAAGATCCACCAGCATCAAGGGCAGACACATCAGCACTGGAAAGCAAAAAACAACCCCCAAAAAGTGTAAATCACTTTTTAGGCGTTGATGTATTCACCCCTGATGCTAGGCGGACCTTATTAGTTGGTTAAGGGTCACCAAATCCTAGGCGCCTCTTAGATGCTAAGCGTATATACTCATAACGCCTAGTGCATAGCCAACCCACATCTTCAACCTGGCTTGTCGAAAGGTCCTAAACTGAGGCATTTTGGCTATCTTTCCACCAATACCCATGGCACAGGTTCCACCTTTAAACAAATTACAACTAGTACTCTATCTTATGAAGGAATGGTAGAAGCAACCAGATGTTGGCTACTTATTATTAATGTCGTCCCATTCATCCTGTATTTACTTGATTTGACTACCAATATTCATTACTGATGTTTAAATGGGGCTCGGATTATGTGCTGTTGAAATTGATTATAGGTACAACCCTAAGGATTTATTGAGACCAACTAAAGTCACCGTAAGGTGAGACTGCCATCAGGAGCCAACACATCAGTGCCAAAAAATGAAAAGTATCCCCCTAAAAGTGTAAGTCACTTTTTCAGTGCTGATGTGTCAGTCCCTAATGTCAGTCTCACCTTAGGGTGACTTTGGTGGTCTCACCACCTCCGAGGCATACATACATATATTCTGACAACTAAATGTTATATTTCCGCTCAAAATAATTTGTCTTAGATGTATCCCATTGTACATCATATGCAACTTAACAGCACTAGCTCGCTTTTGATTAAAGTGATAATTTACTTAAATATGCATAGTAATAGATCTTAAATATGAAAATAAATGTAAAGTTTGTGAGTGTTGTACTGCGGACCTGGGTTCAAAACCCGTCTTCACCTATAATTACTTATCAAAATAATAATAAGAAGGGCTTAACTTCTATCAAAAAAAGAAAAGAAAAGAAAAGAAAAGAAAAAAAGGTTTATGAGATTGATGAATATAGTGTTGTTACAAGATGCTAACAAATCATCAAAAGATAAACTGAAGCTAGTATTAGGTCTTCTATCAGCAGAGAGTCCAAACTTTATTAAGATATAAAGGTCTAATGGGTGAACATCAAGGAGCTGAGCCTGAGCCTCCAATTGAGTTTGTTTAGTTTAGTGAGCTTGAACTGAGCTGCAATAGGCTCAACTTGCTATGAGTTCAGCTCATTAAGGATATGATTATTCCAAAACCCAAATGGCTATTTTGATTGCTTGATTATCGCATTAAAAACATTTTTAAGTTGCTGATTTTTCTAAGAGTGACGAAGGACTTCAATAAATGGTGTTGGGCCTGTTTCAACAAATTATATTTTTAGCCTTTAGGGGAAGGTGTGGCTCATGTGCTATTAGGTTTTAAGAGGCCTGAAATAGCAAGCAAGAGTTTGGTGTGCCGAGCTAAGTCTGAGCAGAACTCACTTCAATCTTAATGAGCCAAGCATGAGCCTAATCCTTGAGTACAACTATGCTAGGAAAAGGTCAGCTTAGGTTAGCTGATTGACCCCTAGTCCTGAGCAGTCGTACCTACAGCTTGTGATATTCCCTGGTCTTTCATAAAAAAAACCAAAAAAATAAAAGATTTGTGCTCTCCTTTTCGGTAATCTAAAATATTATGTATTTTTTTAGAAAAAATAATTATCATTATCTGAGTAAAACAAATGTTTTAGTTTAAAACCTATTGGTAAAAATACTGAAAGGATGTTCTGTCCATGATGTACCACATCCGTTCACCCCCTCACAGGGGAATGTGGGCCTCATGCAAAAGTGCATGGGTCACACACCCCTGTGAGGGGGCGAAGGTACATCTTGGACAGAACATTCTTTCTCGGTAAAAATATATAAATTCTAAACAATTAGAATAACACCTTTATGTGAATTTACATTAGAGTTTTCCTCCCCATTAAGAAATTTCTACAAACGAAGCAAATGTTCTCTGATAAAAATGTCTTTGTAGTGTATAGGGTGAATTATAAACAGACATGTATTGCTTTTGGGGGTAAAAGGGTCTAAAAAAGTGTTCAGCTGAAAAGGTAGGTGGTTAATAAAAGACATCAAATTCAAAAACACACAATGTGTCAATCAATGGAATGCCAATAGAGGTCTGTCTCAAAATCCCATATTTGAGTCACAAAGTACTTTAATCTATTGGACTTTAGGACCTCACACATCTCTCGATCAATACTAGAAGCCCTGGCACTCTTCAACCTCGTTAAAGGGCAACCCATTAGGGGCTTTAAAGGTAATATAAGAAGCACACGGGAACATGAATAACATTTTTGAAGTATTCTTTCATTAAGGCCTATTTAGCCAAGGAACAGGCCCATGCATCACAAGGTTAGAAACTTTGTCACCCTCCAATCAGTCCTAATACTTCAATTATGGATCGCCTTCTCTTCGGTAGCTGGGCTTCATAGATGGCCCAGTCCAGGAAATAGTTTTGATGGATGGGTTTCTTACGTTGCAGTAGAGGTGGAACCCCAAAAAGGTTTCACTTGAATTGAAGCTCGTGATCTTCTTGTGCGGCAAGATCAGCCATAGAGTTTTTTACTTTTTTTAATATATGGCCACATGGGCCTGCTATTTCCACACAGGCATTACCATTGGTTGGGAGGGGCAAGCATCAACCCAATACATTGTGAATGCTGCCTAAGGGACTTGAAACCCTGACCTCTCCCTTGGAGAGACAATACAACAACATCTCAGTTAGAGATATTTTGGTTCTTACTACTAGAAATGGTAGAATATCATCCTTTCTAGTAAACTCAAACAGTTTAGATTTTGACCAGAAAAGTCAAAATGGGTGTGTCAGTGCCTAGTCAGCACAATTATGGTCTCTTCTCCTGTGGCCTTAGGTGTCAATCCAAACAAAACAACAGAAATAATTTTTCTTTTGACGATTTGTAATACTCCACAATACATTAGAAAGGTAAAAACATAATTAAGCATGTGTAAGGGTAGAATTTCCTTTGAACATTTTAGGGAATTCATTTGAGGTGTTTAAGATCCAATAGAATGAATTAGAAGTGAGGAAAACAAAGATTAGTTCTAAACTTGTCAAGTTCTAAACTTGTCACAAGTGCATTATTGAGATAATTTTATAGGCAAACCAGTAGCAATCACGAAATAATTTGAGTACAAATTATACATTATTGGAAAGTTTTAAGAAATCTATTTTCCAATGCCTTAAACAGTACAAACCATACATTATTGAAAGGTTTTAAGAAATCCACTTTTCAATGCCTCAAACGGTGCGTAATTTGAAGTTTTCTAGAGAAAGTTATGACTATTTTAGTACAAAGTGTTTGCATTGAAAATTCAAAACACACCACTCCTGATGGGTCAAGATATCTTTGATAGGTCAGGGGCATGAGCAGTTAAGAGGATGGGACTTAGCCCTCAGGTAGTTTCATGACCAGTTAGGGCTTGACAAGTCATCGATCTCCTGACCAGTCAGGAGTAGAAATTCTAGAAAAAAAAATTAAATACATACAGAAATGATGTAACTCTTTTTTATTTGACTCCTACACATGTGTGATCTTGTTTGTGACAAAATATAACAACTTTTGACCTCATTTGGGTCCATTAGACCACTTAGAGTATAGAAAGGAAAAGAAAGAGAATTAGGAGATTTGGGGGGAAGGAGAACAAATTATTCCTTATTTTGAAAAGTGCTACACATTCTTAAAAATTTTGACTAAATTAGATGATTTCTTCTCTTGATCTTTTTAGATTCATTTATTTAATGATAGATCTATACTAATATTACAAAAGAGAGAGATTTGAAAGAATAAAGTGAAAAAGATTTGATAAGAGGCTAAGAAATTGAAGAATTTGTAAGTAATATTTCTTACTATGACTACTATGCGATATTTTCCTCTTATTATTTTTAGATTATGTGATGTTATCTTTGGATCCTTTGAGATTATTGAAAATTCTTGTAGTCAAGCAATTAAACTGTGCTAGATCCATGGATTCTAGCTTATTTAGTAAGTGTTTGTATTCCCTATGCTTAGTATAACCCTTTTTTTCTTAAATTTTTAAATTTTTTGTAGATACATGCTTTGAACCATCGAATCTCATTTAATCTCTAGATCTACACCTATTTTGTGAAAGATTAGTATTCTGGAATATTGTGTAGACTGATTTTCTTTATTGAATCTTTTAAATCATGTGAAATTTGAATTTATTTATATGATTCCTTTGAAAATATGTGTGAAATTGTAAATCCTTCAAGATCTACACTATTAATGATTAAATTGATGAATAACCTTGTTTTTCCTTTGTTAGGGACACTAGAAGTGATATACGATTGATCTTTACACTTATATTCATTGAAAAATCATTTGAATTTTTTTAATTTTTGTGAATTTGTATTGAACTCATTGATTCCATTAAGCTCTATGCTCTTTATGTGATCATATGAACCATGTAGACCATTGGATTTTATTACATGCTTTGAATCATTGTTACATACGAAATCTCAATGAATTATTATGAAATCCGATTTTATGAACATTGAATCATGTACTAACATCAAATCTAAGTAAATCATATATCTTTGAAATGATTAAATCATGAAAAAATTATGTCTACTATTACTTGTGTACTATAGAAATGATTTGATTATTGAAAACATGTGACTCTCCTAACTTACTATTGTGAATTTTATAGGACTTTGAACCGTAGACCCATTTTGGGTCCCGTCATAGGGCTAAATGTGACCATTAACTATTTGGGTCTTGTTAGTAGGCTAAACGCGACATTTAACTCTTTGGGCTTATTCACAAGGCTAATTGTGAGAAGGTGCTTCAAACCATGCTCTCTGTTTACATGGGATTTCAGCCTTACTTTTGGAGATTATTAGAAGATCTGGACCCTAGCCTTAGATTTATAACAAGGGATTATGATTATACTCAAGTTTTGACAAGAGATTTGGACTCTACCCATGGGATTAACCTAAGAATACAAATGCTTTACTTCGGACCTTTGAACTTTTGAACTTCGAACATTTGAATTTTTTGAACTTCAAACCTTTGAAACTTTAGGACTTCGAACCTTTAAAACATTTGGACTTGCTAGTACTCAGATTTATACTTCTTATTTCATATTATGTACATTCAGTTAGATTGTTTATAATTTAGTTAGACTGTTTATAGGTTGAGATTAACCCAACCATTTTGTTTACAATCTGACTATGACTACAGGTCATAGAGACTTGTTACGACAACTCTAACCTATTATCTTTTGTTTATAATTGTCTTAGAACACTCGGGACCCTTTTTTCATATTGTAGAAAATTTTAAGAGATTGTATATTCGTTCTCTTATGTCGATGTTTAGGTGAAAGGGCACCCCTTATATAGTTCTTTAGACCTTTGGTTATATTATTACTTTTGGAACTTAATAAATTACTTTCTACTGCACTACTTTTGATATAAATATATTGTAATGGTATTTTCACTGACTTAATAGATTACTGTGAACATTTGGATATTTATTGATTCTGCTATTGTTGAGTATTGATTATTGAGCTATTGAATTATGAACTGTGGAGCATTGATTCATTGATATAAGGAATTTAAGACTATTGAATCCAAATTTGGGACGCTTACAAATCCCATATCCGAGTCTAGATTCGAGGGTGTTACACAGTTTATTTAACTACTATTGTAATTCCAAATGATTGCGAGGAGGAGGGTTAGTCCCTTTGCAAGTTCTTTTTGTCTTGTAAAAACAATGTCTTAACCATTTAGAATGATTAACAAAAGGGATCATACCTTATGGATTTTAATTAACTTAAAATTAAAGATGGTTATAAATAGGAACTTACTTTGGAATACTTCCCTATCATAAAACACAGGGTGCAGAAATTATACATTTTTGTCAAGAGCAAAGACTTAAATCGATGAACAGTAAACACGGTTACAGAGAATCCAGATGGTACATAATTCTTTTGAAATAAGGATGCGTAAAATATAAATAAATAAATATATATATATATAAACCACTTGTATTAATTAAGAGTTATTAACATTAAGGACTATTTAGCATTCGAGAGTTGATTGCAATTTGTCTAATTTGAGAAGTGTGCTGATCTAGCCATCCTTTGTTGTTGCCTTGGCCTCTTATAAGCCACGAGGTAGTTATTTGACTTCTTCCATGTGTTCTTGTTGCTTGTTGACATGTCGTAACACCTTCTTCTAAAATTCTTTCACCATCTATACAAGTAACTCTTACGCTCCTTCTGAGTTTAAATGCTACCAACTATCTCAAACCATTTGTCTTGGTAGCTGTTTATATATAAACGTGTCATCTCACTAGTTTGCAGTTATCTTTCATTTGAATTTCAAACCCCACCGCTGATAGGAGACATAACCGCTTCCTCCATTTCCAACAATTAAATCTTATTATTCTTCTCATGATTTTGGCACATAGTTTAATCTTAATCATTCTTTAATGGCGATAAACTTATGGTGTAAACAAATTACAACCCTTTTTGGTGGGTGAAAATTTAATTATAAACCAGGATTTGATAATTTCTACTAGAAAAGTCTTGATTTTGCTCTTTTTAGATGGCAATACGTTTGCTAGGGTGAGGTTTTGGTAAGGTTACTGTACTATGAAGTAAGCTGGAACTTTAGGGACCCTGAAAGCATCTTCTATTTGGGCTTGGAGAGTCAATGATATACTATTAATCTTTTTTCCCCCTTAATCCCAAGTCAAAACATATGTCCAACCAGTGTAGAATTCAACCCAGTCACCGAAACAGCCCAAAGTGCCAAAATCGCAGTCATATTATCAAAAAGTTTGACTCAAATGCACGTATACCCGAGATGTGGTATCTTCAAATATATTTGCAAGTATCAACGCATATACTATGGAATGCTGCCAGACGCGATTGAATCCATCACATCTCCTGGAGATATAATGCCCAACCACTGGGACGTACAAGAGGACATTGGCCTTACATATTATTTGATTCCACATGGAATTTTCTTTCCCAAGTCTAGTCAGTAGCCAGATGACGCAGAATTCACATTTGACAGAGTTCAAAGATAATGAGTTGGTTAACATCAAAAGGCATGCTGATGGGAAGGATTGCTTCTGCATGCTTCTCACATATCTGAAGTATTTGAAGAACTGTTACAAGAAAGTTGGCTGTTAGTGCTGTGGGTCCTCCCAAAGCCTCAACTGTTTATCGTTTTGTGCTAAATTGTGATGCCTATGGTTTTCACGAGTAAAGGCAAGGTATCAAAGAAATTGGAAAAGAAAGATTACGTGGTAATCTTGTAGAGATATACTTCCTGATCTGCTTATATTGAAAAAATAGTGATAATTGCTAACCACTTGGTCATAATGTAAGGGTGGTATAATAGCAGGAATATTGTGTATAATTGTAGTAACAATTTATACTTATCGGGCTTGGAGCCCCGCTGACATTACAGGAGATTTAGCCACCAATGTTGCTATGGAATCATTTAATCCGATGTCTGATGCTAATTGAATGAAATTGAGCTAAGGCTCTACTATCACTGGAAAATAGTAAATTAGAGAGAGAGAGAGAGAGAAGAAGAAGAAGAAGAAGATTGGCAGTGATTGGTCCACTCCCTCCCTTCTGCACCTGCTCCTGTATGAATTGAAGCATTGAAACATTACATGTTGTCTTTTTCTGTTTTACAACCGAATTCGTGTGCTTAGACAAAAATAAATAAAATTACTATAGTTTGTTGAACTTAGCTCACAATCCTTAGGATATGCATGGTTGATGTAATTTAAAGATTTCTCTTGGATCCAGCCCCTAAAACTCGGACTCACATCCTCTGCAATGGTGAAAAATGACCAACCATGGGCCTGGAGCCTACAAAATGTGTATGGGCTCCAGCCCCCTTTGTGTCTTGGCTCATGGAGACTCATTTATTTCTCGGTGCTGAGGATACGAGTCCCCAAAACTCTCCCTGCAACTCAAGTCCACGGGTCACATGTTTGGATCCTAGTTAATCTTTTATGTGGAACCCAGCAAATCATGGGTCTCATTCTTGTTATCAAGATGTGAGGGTCTGCCACCGTGGTCCTGTTGATCCAGACCCAAGATATTGCCTTTATTTAATGGAGTAAAAGAAAGATCTTTTATTTTTTTCCATTTTTGTTGGTTGGACAAGTATAAAGTCATTGCTTTACATAAAAGTTATAAGTTATGGCCTCGAGTCATTGTCAGCCTGTGATCGGTTTATGAACGCTTCCCTTAACAAGCGCTCATCACTGCTTCTTGTCAGGGGCGGACACATCAGCATAGAAAAGTGATTTTCACTTTTTTGGGAGGGGCATATTCACTTTTCAGCACTGATGTGCCCACCGCCAAAAAAAGAGCAGTAGTTAGCAATCGTTAAGGTGAGCATTTTTTATCCATTCACTGTCAGGCTGATTGGAGAGATATCATGCCAATATCTATCCAACAGGATGCCTAACAAAGAAGGTGATTTGGTAAATTTACATGTTCTTATTTAATGTACACTAGTAGATGACCCGTGGAAGAGAGAAACGTGGAGACTGTGGAGGGTTCAAAAAAAATATGAAAGGAGTTGGAGAATAATACGTAGGAGAGAGAAATTTTAGGAGAGTAAACCCATTTTTTAAGTGTAAAGCAAGACATTTGTATGAAAACCCTTATCCAAGTTAAAGTTTTAAATTTGTTGTATAGATGTCCTGTTTTGAAAACAGTTTTAGAAACCGACTAAAAAAACAAAAATAGTGGATCGGATTGTGGAAAAGATAAAATAGGAGGGGATCCAGAAGGAGCAATGAAACTTAGGATTGTCCATGTGTAATTCTTTAAAAATATAAAAAAAAATATCTAATAAAATTCATTTAGACTATCAAACTCAGTAACCATTTGTTTTATATATATAGGTTTACTATAACACCCTCCTTTGGAGAAACCTTTTGTTTAGACTAGATCCTCTCCTACCACTTATGACCTGTTAAGGTCCTATCTAACAGGTGGCAGAACACTATTGGTGAAAAAAATGTGAATTACAATTTTTGAAAAATGTAATTCATTTTTTTCTGCCAATCATCTTCTGCCACCTATTAGACAGGACCTTAACAGGTCATAGGCTGGCAAGCCATTTTGTCAAGCACAAAGAGATTGGCATTGGCATGCTATTTTTCCGGTCAAACTGGAGATGATGATATATGGGGTTCGAATCATCTCTGGTCACAATAGAGAGAGCATGCGACACAATGCCTAACAAAGGGTGCTTGTTTTCTTTTGTTTTTTTTCTTCCTGGTGCAAATCAAAGGACATTTGAAAAGTGTATAATACTTATTTACTGTGTATCTACTATAACACCCTCATTTAACTAATTTATATTTACCGAAAGACCCTTTATCAAGCACCATGTCCTACATTTTGGTACTGTCCCGACATCAAATGTGGCCGGTGGACATCAATCTTAATAGTAGAAATTGGTGTTAAAATTTAGAATATTTGATCACAGGGTTGGAATGGTGTACAAATCATCTACTGCAGTTTAAGGTGTGGCATTGTCTTTAGTGTGACATGCACCACATAAAGTAGAAATCAACCATTAAATTTGAATTTTTTGGGCATGTGTCACAATGCATATGCATGCCATACTTTAAGCTGCAGTAGAGGATTCTTTTGTCTGAATATTTGACTTCGAATTGAGATAATTTCCCTGAGTTTCAAGCAGCTTTCATAAGAAGAATTTTGTCCATCTCCATTAACGAACACTGAGGTCCACTGGGTGTCATGGAACGGACACATCAGTGCCAAAAAGCGATAAGTGTCTAAAAAAGTGTAAATCACTTTTCAGCACTGATATGTCTGCCCGTTGACACCTAACTGACAAAATCTTTCCAGGCTTCCATACCCTCAGGATTTGGTGCACCCCTTAAAGTGTCCTTTACATGCAGTAAGGGCAACATCACGTTGAGAAGTGATGTACAGTTGTGCCCCACCGCATGCAAGGGACAAGTTATGTACACTTTAGGGAGATATTGCAAAATTAGTAAATGATAGGACTCATATCCTCTGCAACGCCTGGTCATGAGCAGTGGTGAGCCGAGACATAAAGTGGGGTGGGGTCTGCAAAAAGTGTATGGCCCCACTCCCTTTGTCTCTCGGCTCACGACCGGGCGTCACATAGGATACTGGTCTATGATAGAAGAGGGTTATGGTAAATATAGGCTGAAAATTAGCTCCTTTTAACCTGCGTCCAGGTTTTATCCAGCTTAAAGGTTGGTGAAGACATGAAAGCACGATTAATGGGTAAAATGGGTATTTACTACTTTTAAAACCCCAAAGTACCCCATGTTCCATTTTCTCCCGTCTTTTCTCCTCTTACTCTTCCTCCTCAAATGAAATCTTCTTGATATTTGATTTATTTCTTTCTCCCGGTGCCAGTGCTGATGACGGAACCACTACCGTGGGAGGGAGAGGAGCAAGAAGATGGGAGTGGAGAGACACGGAGGAAGAAGATGAGGGATATTTTGGGGTTTAAAAAATATAAATTTTTAATTTCCATTTTACCCACCCTTATGTGCTACGTACTTTTACCAGTTTTGAACTGGATAAAACCGGGGTCCTGGTCAAAGGACCAAATTATTTGCCATAAATATATGAAGATAGGTGTCATATACATTTACCAAAATACCCTTGTCAGGTTGTACGGCCTGATTTAGTTGCTGACTCATCGACTGGATGGTCCATAAGGCATAATGCTCACCCCCCCCCCCTTTGTTATCGACAACTATTAAGTTCTGATATTATGAGTCCTATTAATGTGATGATAGACGGCCTGAAATCCTCTAGACTTGACAGGTGGACAAAGAAATCTCACGTGTTGCTGACAAAACAGGGTAATCGATATTATCCAAAAGAATGACTTTCAGGGTTTCCTTTCTAGACACCTTGCATATTTAGAATCGGTGGTGATGAAAATTTTCATCCTCCCGTCAATGTTGGATTAAGAATGTGGCAAGCTAAAACCAAAAAGGATCTCTTCGCCCAAATTTATTTATCCCCCCATGTCCCAATTCCAAATGTTGACACGTGATTGTTTCTTGAATTTGATATCATTTTTTAGACACTATTTTTTCATTTGAAAACCATTTTTTATGGTTTTAACTCTATACACTCCACGGGTATTACGATCCTGATTTGGATCCTATGATCCTAAATTGTCTAAACGATCTAATTCACTCCCAAAATCATAAGGCTGTAAGATTT